>JAYMTH010000036.1:0-48205 GCA_036897465.1 Pelargonium australe
GGGCAAGCTTCCCGGTGTCCAAGTGTCAAGTCCCGAGGGCTTGTGTCCGTCGAAAGCTGCCTTTTTTCTTTTTAGTCTTTCCTTGCAATGAACCGAAAGGTGAGAGGCAGGGCTCGGTCTCAAGGTTGAATTTTAAGTCACTAGTCAGTCCAACTGCACGAGTGAAAGGCGAAAGTCAAGATTACGTGCAACCAGGTGTAACGTGTCAAAGGTCACCGAGTCGTCGTAAAGAAAGGGGAATAGGTGGTTTTGCGCATCCAACAACTGAAAGAGTTTGCGGAGAAGGGTTGCGTAATAGCAGATTTCTAGAGGTATTTAGCTACAGTTCAGAGTTTTTTCCCTAAAGAGTACCAATAAAGGGTGGGGCATTTTTCCCGAGTTAAAGACTTGCCTTTCTTTCTGTCTTCGCTCTTTCCTCTTGCCCTACCGATCTATGCTACCTCGTATGGTACTGTCTTTCTCGATGCGTGCTTTTCTACAGGGAGCATCCCAACCAGCAGCTTAAGAAGGAATTCCGGTGCCAATTTCATACCCTTTACCATAAAAACCATAAAAAGGTAGTGCCTCCCACCTTCCGGTCTACTGGTTATAGATCAATGGCTTACACCCCGTCCACGGGCTTTGGCTCTTTAAGTGATGACAAGGATGCTGGGTCAACTGTTGACTCGAATGCAGGTGAGTAAACTGGTTCTGGTTCAAATGCATCTGGCTAACTAGCCACCTTTCCTGCTGCTCCTGTTACCACCTCTGCTTATACTGCTATTGATAGTGCTGGTTCCAGATCAACAGATTCAACTGCAATTGCTGCTGACTTTGTCTTTGCTACTGATGCTGGGGATCCCGCTACTCAATCTGTAATGGGATCTCCTGCTCCCCGTGCTTCGGTCACTCTATATGCGATTGGAAAATCAGCTGCTAGCACTGGGTATCGCCCTAGAACTGGAAGGGATACGGGGCGAAATTCCTTTCCTGCTTTCACTGCCTCTGCCTTAGATGTTAGAGTCTCTGTCCCAACCTGTGCCTCCGCTGTCTACCCAATGCCTTAATATACGAGGAAAGTTGCTGCGCAGAGCGTGGGATCAACTCCATCTTAGAGATCTGGAGGATCCGCAACTACAAGCTCTCGAGTGGCTCGGAAGTACTGCGACTCTTGCTTCTGAAGAGCGGCTGTAATTGAGATCCGGAGATGGAAGATTCATAGAAGACGACTCGACCTCAGAAGATGTTGGAACTGCTTATGGCCTTCCGAACAGTTCATCGGAGCCAGTGAAAAGAGGTCTCTCGAGCCTAGCTAGTGGTTCCGGAGATCTTGGTCCCTACCTCGCTGAAATGCGAAGATTCCAGAGAAGATGTATCGGATACCCATTCCATAGAGGTCGACCTTCTATATTACCTAGTTGCCCATCTCTCGTCCTTATCCCTCGTCTGGGGCCACTACCCCCAATTAAGAGTTTCTCCCGGGTTTTCCCGAGGTTACCGATCCAGAGGAGCTAATAAAGAGGGTGAGGCCAGTCATAATCTAATTCCTTCCATTCAAGCGCCAGTTTTTGTAATATCTTTCCTTCTCTCTGGGAGTTCTATTTAAGCCATTGCTAGTCCTTTCTCTGAAGTTTGCTTTTGAGTTGAAGTTTCTTTACCCTTTTTCAATCCATAACTTTGCCATCAGGAAAGTGTTCAAGCAGAGCATGAGTATCTCATATTCTATTGCTGGAGAAGAGAACTCTCAATAAGGTAATTTCGACAGTCAAGGCAGGCGCAAGCCTGGGTATTTGCTAGTTAGGTTAAAAGCTAAGGGAAAGATCCGCAAAAGAAGAAATCGGGAGGACGAAGAGAAAGTGATAAAAGCTGTTTCACCAATCTTGTGAAAAAGACAGGTCTTTTCCAGGCTCGAAAGCCATCCATATCATATATCATTTCAGTCCTAGTTCCCATATACCCAGTGTAGTAGATGAGTTCATAGCTAATTCTTTCTCCTATTTCTACCATTTCGTATTGAATAAGTGAACCTGGAATACCAGGAATAGGAAGTACTAGGCCTAGCAGTTCCACCTCTTAATAGGTATCTCGCGTTAGCAGTTATCAAAAAAGATATGGGTTTGCGGGCTAGAGCAAGGCAGAGGATTGAAAGAATAAGCTGGACATTCAGGCACGGCGTTCGAGAAGAAGCTGCTTGAGAGTAGGCTGTTCTCTTTGCTAGAATGCCTTAAAAGGCAGGGACCTAAGCTAAGGGATTGTCCTTCCTCTTTGACGGAGTAGCGGGCAAAGTCCCCCAGTCGATTTAGCTCTTGGGGTAAGGAAAGAACAAAGCCTTATCTTTTTTTAATCGAGATTGCCTTGGTGTTCTTTGAATGAGTCTCCCGCTGTTGGTGCTTTAGTACGGGCTATAGGAAATGGCCTAACTAGGAAGGGCAGACTCAAGGCGATGACTAGTAGATATCCCAGGAGTTTAGAAAGCTAACGAATTGAACTATGACCACGGGAATGATTATTTATTTAATAAATAAACTACTTCACCCTGTAAACCCTCTTGCCCACCACTAGTCACTCTGTTGGTTAGCTGGGAATGAATGTGAACCAATTATCCCTACCTGCGAGCGAGTTCGACTTCTAGGAGTTATAGTCCCTAAGTAGCAAGAACAAGGTTTAAATGTAGGATTGTTCTTACAAGGAATGAAGGTTCCAAGAGAGCGAAACCAACCGGGGGAAGGAAAGGCAATGAATAATGAATAGGAAAGCAAATACGATTTAGGAGATCCCTCAATGCTGCTACAGGCACTCATGAGTTCGGATTGGGTAGTGTGAAGGAAATAATAGAAGCACCCGTCGAAAGTCGTTCAGTTTGACTGGGGCTTCCTGAGTACAAATCTCCTCATGGAATGGCATTCTTAGTGGGACTGTTCTAGCTGTTCTTTTGACGAGTGCAGCGGCTAAACATATGGTATAGCATTTCGAGATTGGCTCGTGTTATAAGGAATGAGGGAGTCAGTTTATCCTTGTCCCAACAAATCGAAGAAGATAATGGATTCCACTCATACATTTGAGAAAGTTGACAAGGACTGAAGGAGCTAATTGAATCACAAATGCAGTAGTTAGTTTCTTCAATCAGTCGTAGTAAACATCTGCCCTCCCCTTTCTCAGTCTTAAGCGAACTCTTTTCCGACTGGAATCTTAGAATAAAGGTAGCTTGTCTTCCAGATCCGGAATTTGCAACATCAAGAATAAAAGTAGAAGCATGCTATGCTAGCATAGAAAAAAAGTCCCGAGTGAAAACTACTTTCCTTAGGATGAGCTTTTAGGGCACAGTAGAAAGAGCTTATTCGTCGATAAAAAGCCTTTCTTCATATCATAAAGGAATAGAACCGGAAAGCTTTGATGCGAGAAAAGTCAGTCTATCCGCACTATAAAGACAGACGGATTCTCTCTCTTCTGCGTATCGCTTTATATAAGCTCCAGTGAACCCAATGCAAGACAGAGGGATCCTATAATAAGACTGACTCCTTCTATTCTCTTTCCAAAAGTGGAATGCTTCTTTTATGCAATTAGCTTCCTGCCAAACCAACTAGTTCGATCCAACCCAGCGGACTTAGAGCCAGAAATGCGTACTTTCTGAATAAGCTATCATGTTTAAAGAGTTCCAACCTATTCTAAGAGCGGATTCGCCGTAAACAGATGACTCATTGTCTCTGTAAACCACTGATTCAAGGCCTAGTTGAATTACGGCTATTCTCACTATTCTTTCCATGTCTTTTTTCCTCTCCAGTGAACCGACTAAAAACGGAATCAAATCCAGATGCCTCACCATCTCGTTCTCCTTTCATCTGTCCGATCATTCGACTAAGACAGTCGATTTCTCTTCTATCCCTTCCTGACTCTGCTGACATTCCGCCTTAATGTTTCTTAGGGTTGAACCCTTTGTATCTCTTCTCTTTGTTTGTTAGTTCTTTTCGGGATCTTTAGGCGAAAGGAAGAGAATGATCCTGTCATCTTGATTCGCTTCTTTATGACTTAACTCACGACGCGACTTCCCTCTACGTTCAACTCCGATCAAGGCAAGAAAGCAATGAGACTAAGAAGAGGTCTTGAAGAGCCTTGACCACCTTCCTGCACCCGGGTAGCGCCTCTTTTCCCTCTCTCTTGCGCCACCCTGTCATGAAGTCTGGCCAGGCCCTATTCATGTATGTGTACGGAGGCCCTAGGAAAAGGGGCAGCAGTAGCAGCCATCGTTAGCTACCCACTGCAATTGACTGACCAGTAGCACTCATCCGGTCTGACTTGTCTGATTGCTTCTTAGGTCTAGTCAAGCCTGCCAAGGGCCTCCGCCTGACCTTTTGAAAGTTCTACCTCAGTGGAGTCGAACGTCTCTCTACAATGTACCGTAGGTAGACTTATGATTACTGATTATTGTAGGTGCTTTAGTGGTTTAGAGACTGTTCTCTTGCTACCAATTTCTTTCTTTGTAGTCTAATAGATCTACATGTTCTAGCGGATCTAAAGTAGGTTTGTGTTCCGCAACAGAAAGAGGTTTTGTTCTGCCGAGAATATTTCCAAGGGGGAAGCCTCGAAATGCTGTTAAATGACTTTATAGAGTCCTAAGGGTAGTCTCAAAGATAAGGGATTCAAGCCGTATTAGTTTTGATTAGCTGTCCCAGGGAAAGGAGTCAGTATTGGCTGTTGGCATGTCCGAGCTAAGATTGCTTGAGGCGGGTAAAGTAAAGACGGTTGCGTAGCTTACTTGGTAAAGGAGTCCTTTAGTTTAGCGGTCATGGATCCATTCTAGGTGGTTAACTTGTATACCCCTATTCTCAGAGTTCACGTTCTGATCTAGCAAATCGACTTTTCAGATGAGTTCCGTAGTTTTGGACAGGACAGGTGGGAACCAGGAGGTAAAGCCTCTGTTAAAGCAAGCGGGCAAGAAGTGGATCCATATGAAACCTTTCCTCGCCTGGTGGCTTGGGCTACGGTCCTCCCAAGTACATTATCCGAACGAACGTCATTCTATTGATTTGTAGGACACTCGATCCGTTTCAGCTAAGCTAATAATATATTGAATATATTTGAAATAAACGCTGTCACTTTCCGCGAGTTAGGAGATTCACGTGCTGCTGAGAACCATTCCATAATGGAGGACTTTATAACATTAACCGACTATAGCCAGGTAGCACTTCTCAAATCTTTCTTGGCGAGTCACCACTGTCTCTCTTCGATCGAGCCCCTTGTATGCGCCCCTCCGCAGAGGGAACAGGAAGAACCGTCCCTAATGAAAAAAGAAGAAGTTAGCAATCCAACCATGTTACCAGAGGTGGAACTATACGTTTCACTGGGTGATCGCTATTATCTATTCGGGTCGCTAAGAAGGAAAGTCGCTCCTGTAGATGGATATGCCTCTATGTCAAGTGCAGTTGAAAGGTATTGTTAAAGTAAGGTAGCTAAAATCCTAAGATTTTGTATAAAATAGAATCCTTACGTAAGGGCCATCCATTCGGGCATTAAGATAGGTTTTCTGTCGAGTCAGTAAAGTAAGTACCTTAATTACTCGTAACTGGGGTGGCTCCCGTACAGAGCCCTCAAGAGAGCTGTTGCTTGTTCACCTTTGGGCAGGCGATCCTGTTTAACTTCAATGATAGGAATCCTCGATTCGCATCCCCCTACTTGGTATTTGTTCTGGTTGGGAAATAGAACTTTCTATTCAGTAGCCCGTAATTGAGGGAATCAGCGTCGGTATTAGTGTCCCATAAGATCATGTTCAATTCTCCTCTCAAATAAATAAAATAGGGAAGAAATCCCCTACAGAGATCTTGTTGGTGCCTGGACGCACTTTATTCTATTCTTTATATAAAAAGAGTATAAAGAGAATTAAGAGATACAATTAAAAAGTATAGTACTCTTTGTATTAAAGATTGGTATTCTAGTAGAGGTGTTAAGGGACATTTCCTCTAGTTCTCTGCAGTTTCTCATTAAAGAGGAAAGGGCTTATAAAAGTCTAGGAGTACATCCATCTTACCGAGTAAATCTTTATTGACGAGGTTAAGGCTATATTGTATTGAGTATACAACCTTACACACTAAAAGCCCAGAAAAGGCTCTAAAAAATTACTAGAACCTGAATATCTAAAATAAAGGAAAACCGTCACTTACTAAAAGAATTGAAATTAAGCCTTTATATTCTCTAAACTGGGAAACTTTGAAAAATAAAGTATGACGTAAAGTTACTTATTCTAAAAGACTTGAATTACCTTTGATACATTGACGAGGTGCTTACCACTTGGATTCATAAACGCAAAATAGGTTCAAGTCAATAGTCCAGTAACTCCATAAAGAATGTAAACAAAGATAGAAAAGATAGATAGGACATAAAGTGCGAACTAAAAGGACGTTCTGACATGTATAAAATACAATAGAGGTGTACTAAGTTGCTTATGAGTGTAACTACAACGAGCATTACTACGGTACGGTCCGGCTGTGGACCATAGATAGAGCTCACCAACCCTTATTTTTTCTAATATGGGATACTTGCTCCCCTCTTTTTTTAGACTTTTTCCTCACTTCTATCTACTGCGTCCAGTAGCCCAAGAAGTTACTGCAAAGAGTTCGAATCAATATGTACAAAACTAACTTAATTTTAAAAGTCAAATTTTATATCTAAGAAGAATGCTAAAGAAATAAATAAGACTGCCTAAAATACTTTGCTCAATTCACTATAAGGTAAAATATGAAGGGGATAATACAAGATAGGCGGGTTTGATCACTCGCAATATCTCCTAGAAAAAAGTAGGAAACGAACCTAAGAGCTTTTAGAGCTTTGACTACAATGAAAGTAAAATAACTTAGATATAAAACCTAGTTTAGCTAATTAAATCGCCCTAAGTTGTTTACATTTATATTAATGAGAGAGTACCCTACATTTTGATTCTAAGAATCTCGGGTTAGTGGCCTACGCAAGAATCCTCATGCCACAATAACCCCAAAAGAAGGAAAACCCTGGTTCTATAACAGCTTTTAAAACATCTTGGAGATGCCTATTGAAGAGAAAGACACCCGTATTAATAGATACAAATTTTTCAAAACTATGTCTCATTCAAGAGAAAGGTATGGCAATGTAAGGAATTTTAATCACTTAAATAGAAATAGATTTCGCTTGTTTTGAATACTCAACTCGTTATAGTAAAGTGGGCGGTTATATTCCAGTTTCATTTCTTTCAGGGTGTATAGCTCAGTTAGTAGAACATTGGACTTTTAACATAGATAAGGGGTCCTATCGAATGGATTCAATTGAGTTTCAATTTGGTAAAATAGCTTGTACTTGCTACACTAAAAGGTGAAAGAAGAGCTATGCTTGGTTTAGACTTTAAGTTTGATACTGACCGTTATCCCTCTTCGCTTGCTAATGGAGAAAGTTAACTAAATATCTATAAAGCTATGCCTTGTTGTTATTGGTTATATGGTGCTCTTTGGCTATTACATTTGTAGTAGACCTCAGAAGAACTCTTGGTTTTTCGTTTGTAAGTGAGTATAATAGTAGGGGGTCTCTCCTAACCAAGAAACAAAAATATAAGTGTAAAAGCTTCTTTACAGAAATTTGATTTATAGGATTTATACCTTTGTTATTCATTTTAAAACTAATCAAACAAATTAAATTCAAGTTAGTAGTTTATTTCGTATTTAAAGAAATCCTAAAAGTGTATAGGAGTGGCCCTAATATCACTCTCCATACATTCCAAGAAGTAATCACACAGCTCCAAAGCCTCCTCTTGACACATAAGATTGGCCGCTTCTGAAGTAAAAGGGAACGCAATTGTATGACTTTTTTTTTTCAAAAGAGAATGTCTTATACTACTAGTCCGGTGTTGGGAAAAGACTCTCTATATCCCTTATATATTAGAAGTGTTCCTTAGTCATTACATTTTTATTAAGAAATCCTCTTATTGTGACTCTTGGAACTCCCTAAAAGACCCGTCGAAGTCCTTTGCCTTTAGGGTTCAAGTTTTGCTCTTAGAAAAGCTAGTTTAGAAGAGGAAAATAATAAAGTTGTAGTAAATATACAGTAAAGGGTTAGTTACTAATTTAAATACCGGATAAAAGTCACTAATTAACTAACAAATATCCAGTCCTGCTCTTGGGAAAATCGAGAAAATATAACATATAATAAGCTCCTTTTTTTTTTTTCTGACTGGTTAGTAGAATTTCCTTACTATAAAAAAGATGTTCTTTGTATTTAAAGTTAAAACAAAAACCTCTAAGCCTTGCTCGTTGTGTACCGTTCAGAGATATACTACTGATAAGAACATATCTTGTAGTAACTTCTAACTTTTTGGCAGTTTTTTGGAAACCCGTGAGTAAATTCTTACTTAAGAAAAGCTAGCATCTACCTGGTTTGAGTCCCTAGAGTGGCAGCTCGTAGTCGTATAAAGTAGGACAGCTTTAAATTAAAAGCGGGGAATACCGCCAAAAGGAGGGGTCTTTCTTATGGGGTATAGCACTGCTTGAACCTGCTGCCGTTAGGTCAAAAGCGCAACGCTCTACCAACCCGGGAAAGTGGAAACCTCCTGGTAGTAGGATTCGGAATTCTGCTAGTTAAATGCGTGGATACAGTTGTCCGTGAGGAAATGACACATAACGAATACAAGACGTAAGCTCAAAAGGACACCGCTGCATTAGACACTTATTAAGCGGTAGTTTATTTGCTAGGGTGATAACTTGTAAGGCAACAAACAAAAAGCTCTCGAATAAGAAAATTAAGAAAAAGAATCAACCGACAAGAACGATATCGGACTAGTAAAGCTAATAAAGCCATGTCTCGTTCATATTATATAAATGCAATCAACATTTCTATTTAAGTGATTTTTCTTAAAGGGAGAGACTTATTACGAGGGTTGCTAACTCTCTTACATGTTGTTGCGCTTAATAAGAGAACGTAAACCCTGTCAATAATATAGAATTCCAAACCTCAGGAAACCAGTACTAGGAAGAAGGTAGAATCGAAGATAAATATACATTTCTGAAAAGGAACCTTCTGCTTGTCAAGAATTAGGTATCTACGACTATTGAGTCCCTTGACTTGAATACAGGAGTACAAAAGGAACGCGGTTGAGGAGCCGGGATATACATTCTACTAGCCTGAAAACTCTCTAAATAGTGCTACAAGATTGCGTATTGGTTGCGGCGATTGCTTTGAGTAACCCCCGTTAAGGAGGGATCCTCGCTTTAGTTTCTATTGGACCTAACTGCTCATACTTTTAGTATAAAAGGTAAAAACTACTTTGCTAGAAAGGCTCGTATCACAAGGAATATTACCTGACGAGTAGGATTTTGAAGTATATGTGGATAGCGGGGTATATAAATATATATAATAAGTATAGGGTGCTGGTTTAGTGCTCGTTCTTTAAATTATTCTTGTATATCCAGTATTTTTATTGGAGCATACTCTAGAAATAACTTTTTTTAATGGTAGCGAATCAAGAGATCCGGGGTTTGTTTAAGTTCATAGTTATTCAATTCAAGAATTGTCTGATTAGTTCAGTAAGAAACATATGATGAAGCTGAACAAACCTCATTTTAGCTTACTTGTATAAGTATAACTACGAAAGCAACCGGATAAAGTTATCCAGAGTCATCGCCCCTAAACACTATAATCTTAGGGCTCGGTTGAAAAAACAAAATACAGAAGACGCTGCTGGCAGGGGTTAGAGTTGCTTCATTTTGAGATCTGAGAATTAAGCACTCTCGGATATTTTTAGTATACTACTTGGATTGTGTACTAAGCCAAACTGGAAAGCTCTGGTGAACATGGAATTTCCTTGTATTGAGGGGCCCTTCTTTAAAGTTTACGAGTTATCTATCTTAGACTTAGAAACCTAGAAATGGGATACTGTAGCAAAAATATTTATTGTTTGAGTCCTTATTAAAAAAAACCGAGCAAAGATTTAATCAAGGATTCCTGTATCCGCAGGAAAAATTAGCCTTCTCAAATTTCCTAAGGCCTAATCTACTACGGGCAGGCGTATACTGTTCTAAAGGGCTTCTGGTCTAGAGCACTCGGCAAAAACTTGAAATTGCCCAACCCTTAATATGCTTTTTTGCTATAACTCCTGCTGTTTATATCACTTCCTTTTTATTTTTAGCAATAAAACCCATTTGTACACAGGGTACGGGCTTAAGCAATTCCTTGCATCTACACTTTTCATAAAAACAAATAAGGTACGAGCCTTTGGAAAATCGGTTAGACTTTCTATAAAATACTCGATTTTTGCACTTAATTCGGGATTCGGGAACGCTTACGTGTATATTATTTACTTCAGACTTTAAAGCAAAAGCTTATCTCCTTTATACTATTTTTTTTTTTTTTTTCAAAGAATCGGGATTCGAGTTAATTAGTAACCCCCCACTTTTTGTAAAGGACTTTCGAAACTAAGCTATTTATTGATTAAAGTTAATAAGAAACCTATCATAATTATCAAATATTCTATTAGCACAACATTTTTTAACAAGACAAACTTCCCTAATTCTACTCGGAAATTCCAAATTGATAACTAAAAAAAGTTTAGGAATGGTAGGAAATTTAATACGGATAGCGCAGTTATTATTTTACCCCAGCAGTAATTAAGGCTTCACTAATAAAAGAAAACTAACTTAACCGGTTTATGATACCAAAATAGACTCTACCAAGTTGTAAGGAAAAGTAGAACAAAAGAAATCTCGTGAATGACAGTGTATAATAATATTCACAGGTAGCTGGAGTTAGTAGTAAACAATTCCAAGTAAGAAAACCATGTTATTAGTGATTGCACGATTTACAAAACACTTGTTAAACGAATGAAACATAGTTTGGTAAAGAGGCCATCTCCTCAATTGCATACACCAAGCGAACTTATCCGGGTTTTCAAGAATGGTATAGATTGTTAGAATTTTATGAAAGAGTCTCATCTCTATCTTCCCAAATCCTGCCCTTCATTCAAAATGTTTTTTCAGCATATCCCCAGGCAGTGGCGCCTAGCCAATCGCTTACTTTATTGTAACAAATCCAAGCTTTTTATAGATGGCTATAATGCAAATTACTGACTTTTACTATATCCTCTTTAATAGCCTTATTGTTTTAGTTATCCTAAAATGATATAAAAGTAGGTTCTCTACACAAGTTACTCCACCACCCCTTAAAAGTGAGTTGTATAACATAATTCTTAGTTGAGAAACCCTATCAACAGGAGGCTACTCTAGAAACCTACACCAGAGTCTTCTATATACCCTTTATACTCTGACTTCTTTAAAAGCCGATAAAAGTCCCGGAAACGTTTCACTAAGCTTCCTCGAGCTAGAAAACAGTTTCTAAGACACTCTTAGATTCTAAGGTTTAGTCACTCTAAATAAAAAGGTACAAACTTTCAGCCTTCCTTATATGAACCCAAGTAGTTACCCAAAAAATATACGAGCTCTTTATTATATTAAACTAGAATAAAGGCATACCTTTCAATCTCACGACTTCAAGAAAACGTCGGAAACTATTAAAATCCTGTTATGGCATACTTTTTCGGCAAGTTACAAGTTATCTTACTTTATATCATATTTATCACTTTATTTATAGCATGTATAGGAGATTCTAACTATAAAACAAAACTTTTTCCCTATATGTATACTAGCCGGGACCCTATCTAAATAACCCACACGGCCACTGCTTTTAATAAGAATTTTCAACACTTTATTTCTGAAAAGGGACTCTTAAAAGGGTCTCCAGGGCTATAATTTTCTTCTTTTTAGTAGAAAAAGTAAAATCATTTGTTATGAATCTGTATTAGGATCCTGTCTAATATGAAGTTAAGGAGGTCCCTTTTTTTGGTGTTCACAATTACTAGCTTAAAAGTACGGACTGGACCTTAATAAAGGGAAAAGCTTTTCATTATTCTTGGAAGTACCAACTACGGGTTTTGGTAGTACACGCTTGGCTTGGAAAAGGTGCTAAGAATGGAGCTTCTTTGGTCGTCAATTGGCTCTATTAATACCGAGACTTGATATAGAGTTATTTTTTAATTCATTTTAGCACGTATTAACTGTGGAGTTAGTATTAAGCGCCCCTCTCAAACAAGAAAAAGAGAACACATTGTTATATACTATACTATAAGATAGTAGAGAGTAAAACTGAGTGAGCTTAGTAGTACTAACGTCATTTGAACCCTACACCCGGATAGTTAACAACAGGATGACCTACCCATTGACCCACTCTATCTTTACTTTTTCTTAAATATTAACGGGATTTCAACAGTGATTATATACCAATAACAGAAACCCTAAAAAATAATCCATGAGTCTTAGGAACTTTTCCCATATACGGGAGTAAGGCGCCGCCAGTTTATTATATAGTATATAGGTGTACTTAGCGGTTTAAATCCTAGCCAATAGTAATGCAATTTCTTGAATATGGGGATTTGTTAGGAATCAATGCATGATAAGGGCCCACGCTTTTTTTTAAGGTTATCTTGTCATAAGTTTTTCCTCCTAAAGCAGCTTCGCCTATAATTGTTTAATTAGAACTTTTTTGCCTGAGGTATGCTGTAAATATTTATATGTAAGGGGCTCTTACTCTTAATCCTTATTTCGTATAGTCTTCTTTTTAGATGAGTCCCAGTGTCTTTGATTCTCTCAGCGAAAGGGTTCTCAAACTGAAACTCTGCCTACAGCAAGTCCGGAATACAAGGGTCTCCTTCCATATCCTATGACAAAGTATGGTTAAAATACATAAAATAAGAAACAACAAAGTAAGAACTACAAGTGAGCTTGCCTCAATCAGTTTACCTTCTTTCTTAACTCTTTATATAGATGAACAAGACTGTAATTGGCTACATTATACATATTCTCCTTTCTATTTAAGTGATTTACTATAACAAAAACCCAGAAAGTCAATACAAATAGCAACGATCAAAGGACTCGTACCAACCCAGTTTCTTAGAGAAGTTTCTCCCTAAAATATCTGTAATGAACATATTTGAACCCCTGCATGCTAAGTTCTCAAAAAAGTGATCGATCAAAAGAAGAAAAAGACCCTCCTTTTAGAAGCGAAAAGAGCTTACTTTCTCATATATTGACTCCCCCCTCGAACCTAACAAACACCTAAACTATTTAAATCAAGACAGGACTATACTATAACTTTAAAATAAAGAAAGTCTACAAGTTATTTGAGTGGACTATTGAAATAGAATGCACTAAGCGGATCAAGGACAATACATATACCTGGACTTGAAAATTACTATCAAAAAAAGGGAATCTTCAATCATACTTACACCAATACGTGTTTTATAATTGTACCCTCTCAGAGTTTATTTATGATGACTGGTTTCAGATTCAGGAGAAGCTTTAAAGAAGATATAAAGTTAGATAGGGCCTATTCCATTTTATAGGGTACCTTGTAGTAACTACTTTTGTTCTTTCGGATAGCTGCTATTCAGAATTCCTCTAGTACTTTTATACTTGTAGAATACCCGGGTAAAGAGTAAACTCCGAGCTCTTGATAATTAAAAATTTTTACAAAAGGCTCCTTAATTTAGAATCTATGGATCCTAGACTTCTCGCTTTGACTCCTTACTTGTAGAGACTCCCGCGTTATAATATTTTAGTCTACCACATCAGACAGGCACAAATAAAGCATCCATTATCTTAGCCGAGTATACTAGTTTTTTTTTCAATAGACTTACCTTAGTAACCAATTAGGACAATAAATAGGGTTTGAGACATAAAAATGTAAGCTTAAGAGGAAAAAATATCTCAGGAATTCCTGCAGTATAAAAAAATAACGCTTTTAACGAAGTTTTTAGTTATAATGGGAGTAATCCGGTTTCGTAGTAACGGGTGTTTCTTGGATCAAAACCTATGTCTTGAGATCCTGAGTTTGAGAGTATCTCTTTTTGGACTAGAAAATCTAGGCAATTCCTTAAAAAGTAACACAAAAGGAGTATATGAACAATAAAGATAAACTTTCAAGATTTGGTTAGTTTATTACGAGTGTTCCGAGGAGACTCTTTGAGAATAGAAAGATATCTTTTCGAGGTTTCATGTAGCATTTTCCACAAGCCTAAGATATAAGGCTATTCCAGGACTGCCTTTAGTCAAATCAATTTATGAGACTTTTATGAATCCTTTTCCTAACCCCTACCAAATAACTGCAGTAGAATCCCTGTATCTCGTTGACAATTAAACGGGTTTTATATCGAAAAACTAGTAAGTAAAGAACCTATTATTTCATCTAAAAAAAGGAATATAAAGATTATCAGTAAAGTTATAAAAGCGAAGAACTAAGCAGTAAGTAAGTTCAATTCTTTTCCTTACTGAAAAAGGGCCTATATCTAATTTACAGGATAGGGGAAGCTTTTTTCTTTACCAAAAAAGTTATGATAGATAAAAAGTTGGGGGTACTTTCCTTTTCCAGGTTATAAAAGTAATTAAACAGAGACAAATAAGTGGAATCATTCCAAACTGTACTACGTGATTTCAAACCCATATCCTAGTATATTTACCTTATTGGGAGATCTCCTTGATATTTTTTAGACTAGTTGTTTCTTCAGGATGGCCCCTTGAGTTACACAGTATGCACATGTCCTTAAAAAGGATCTCGATCATCTGGCTTTTACTATCTATTTATGATATTCTCGCCTTCAGTAATTCATAAAGGGATCACGTATATAAAAAACGCGTTTCGTCAGGCTAAGTACTTATGTAATAAGTGGATGCTTAGTAAGAGCACTCTCGAAGTTGACGGAATCTACCTATTATTGTGCTTAAAGAATACCTAAGCGTAACCCCTGGTTCAACCTCCTATATTCATTATCAAGCTCATACCAAATCTTTTTATCCTTTTGTCAAAGACTTGAATCAGCGATGTGTCGGTAAAGAAAGCTCTGATATAACCACACGAAATACTCCATAAAATAACCCTTTATTAAGCCAGATTTCAGTATAAATGAACTTAGTACTATCCTTAATTACCGTTAGCGAGAGTTAGTTATAGTAAAGGTATAGGAGTTCTATACTAGATACTAGAGAACAGGTGATAGACTCCTTATAATAAGGCTTAGTAACAGGTCCCTAACTCCAAGAACTCAGCTATCTCATTTGGCACGCATACGCACTAAAAGAACCTAAGTATAAAACTTTCTCATCGTGTGGGTAAGAAGAAAAAGGATCTTAGGATTCGATATAAGGAAAAGTACAAGAAAACACCTAGCAAGGTTGTTCGGTATATCCTCTAACTTGTAATTTGCTGGTAAGCCCTGACCTGATCCAATATGAGATTCATAAATATATTTAGTTTTTTTGGTTTAACTATATCCCTACTAGCCTCCAGCTGTAACAAAGGTAAGGTTTTTTAATTTCTTTCGAGAAGCAAAACTGTATTAATTTACGAGAGTCATAAAACATAACTATTCCCTTTATTTTTTTAGAAACTAGGCATTAATGCGAAGGGTCTTACACCACTAGGAAAACCAATGACAGTGGAATAGACTTTTTAGAACCTGAAAAGTCCTACTCATTGTCAAGACTATAAGTTTCGACCAACAGCTACTAGTAAAATAAGTAGGGTACTCTGTTTTCCCTCCCTATGTGCTATGGGTATTGAACCATGTCCATGTAACTGCTTTGTCATTGTGCTCTACCGAATAAGAAAGGTTAGGCAAGAAAGTACTCATTTTGATTCAAAGTGAGGGAAGGGTAAAGATAAACCATAGAATACAAACCAGATAAGCAATCTCTAAGACCTGAATCAATTCGTCAACAAACTAGGTAAAAGAAGTTAGCTATTTCATTGAGGAATAAAAAAGTCTATTATATAAGTGATTCTATGCTAAATTCTTTTTTGTTTACTTCTCTAATCTAGAAATAATATAGAGAAGTGGCTATAAGAATGGTAAAAGTAAAGGGTTCTAAACTCTTTTTATTAGTAAACAGAGGAGTCTTGATAAGTAATTCATTAGCTTGAGCTGTCATTCAATTGAGTTAGTAAAGGGTAACCCTACATACAACTACTAAACCAGTAAACCCCAGAAAAAGGGAAAAATTCAGAAATGTAGAACTGCTTTGAAAGCTGGGACCTATACTAAGATTTCCACAAAAGGGTTTGTAATTTTGAAAGAGGGCCCTAAAAGGAGTGCCCGGAGATATCCGTTGAAACCTTGTTTAGAGAGGATAGAAATCCTTCATGGAGCTTGGGTGAAGCTCACGTTTTAAGGGTTTCCTGCTTTAATGTATTAAAAATTCCTCAAGTAGGAGCTAGCCTTGTTACTACACAAGGGGATTCCACGGAGCCTGGCTATATATAATTTATATACAGGAAAACCTATATGGAACTAAGCCTAGTAAACGCCGAGCAGAGTGGTTTATAGTAAAACGGGGTGTCTTTGAACACTTAAAGAGTTTTCCGTAGCTTAGTGGAGCCACTATATTTAAGGATCTCGTCGCTAAAAGTTTAATTATTGAGTGTAAGTTCCAGCTTACCTGATGAAATTAATATTAGAATCAACTTACTTTTGCCAGGCACAGCGGCTCCTTGTCCCTATTCAACAAGCATGGAAAACTCTTAAAAAGGGATACGCCCCTTAGCTAAGATATGGGATCCGCTAGCTTTTTATCTGCTTTTCTATAAGGAATTCTTGTCAGTAGGCTCAAGGGTAACTTTATTAGTTTAGAATTATCTACCATTCGATTGTTGTATTGACTTGCTAGCAGGTACGGAAATGCTTCTTTCAAATTAGTTATAGCCTATAATAATGTGCATGGATTCGAGTCCAAGTTGCCCCCCCTTTTGTTGGTATGATATGCTAAAGTGGGTTACTGTAATCTAAAAGCTCTTATCTTGAAGAATTTCTTAAAGACTAACTGAGTTTTTGTTTTTAGTTAAGTCCTTGTCTTAATTCTATCCTGGAGGATCAAAACCTGAGAAAGAAAGTACTACCTTGCTTGTCGAATCTTATCTAAACTTATGATTTTAGAATTTAGTACAATCTTGTTAAATAAAAATCAACTTTTGAAATAAGTAATATAAGAAACATTAAGGCAAGTCAATTAACTTCCTATAACTAAAGAACACGAGAACCCCTAGGTATACCCAAAACACTTAAGATAAGACGGGAACGCTAAAAGAAAAATCTTCTACATCCTTTACTGCTAAGTTTCCTCATGTTTAACTCTTTATAGTATTTGTATTCTTCTCGCGTACCTAAAAATCAGTATATCTAAGTATTGAACTCTGTATCCGAAGTCGTATATACTACTTGTTCAAGATTGCCCGAGTTATTAGTATTAGTAAACTAAGTGGGGGCATATGTTATAATACTTATAATCAAGGGGGTATGCTAGTTATAGAATAAAAAAGAGACCTTACTCTCCGTACGAGGTATCAATAAAACTAAACAAGAAGAGGCCCCTTTATACCGCGATTCCATATAAAGTTATAGGTTTTTCCTAGTTATAGACATTGGATACTTAACCTATTTCCTATTGGGAGTATTCCTGTTGTAAATAGAGTAAACACCACCCTATGCGAGGTTTCATCTATTGATTTGGACTTACTTTATTCTAGATTTTTACAAACAAGGGTGCAGCCTGTTCTTGGATTTTTAGTACGTGTGGTTTAAGTAGTTTTTGATAGTTATGTAAAAAGGGAGTTCAGCTTGAAAATTTACTGAAATTGCGCAAATGTTATAGTGAGTGCTTTTCTTATTTTTGTATAAATATTAATTAACGTTTCAATTAGGGCACAGGTGTGAGATAAAATAAATTACTTATTAAAGTAATCATACTAGATACTAGTTTCTCCGAATGGACATAATGAATTCTTTTTCGCTCTGTAACATTGAAACGAATTTCATCTTGTAATAATCCGCCCATTATTTAGTTACTCACTAAACTTCTTTCCCCACTCAAACTCAAGTGAGACCTTTATTTAATAAAAAGGAAGGGTTTCTGTAGGGATAAATTAAGGATTCTCTTGTTTGTTTTAGTATATCAAAAGTGAAATTAGCTAATCCGTAATCTAGATTTTGAGTTGATATATAACTTGAATCAATGCAATAATGCTTCTTTTAATAAGTTAATTCTTCTCTTGGATAAGGTAAAACTCCCCCCCCCTAGCCGCCTACTTATCCTATTACTAGGGGCTTTATTAGTAGTGTAATTATTTACTGGACCTCATAGTCATTTAAGAGTAAGGTTTAGGGTTTCTTTAGAGTAGGAATTCTTCCGGTTTGTATAGAAGCTATGAATAAGAATAAGATACAGAATATAGCTCTGTAGAAAGGTACACAGATCAGAAGTACAGGTCTAGCCGGTAATAAGAGTATAGCTAAGAATAAGGTTTAATCAAGAAGGGTTGCGTTACCTCTAATAGGGAAAATTGACGGATAACTTCCTTTTGTTTAAGTCGAGTACCGGGCCTATTCTGTAAAGGGGGATAGGTAAGCAGGCTATTATGAGGTATGCATTTTGCTTTTTACCGATTATTCTTGCTTTCCTTCATCAGTCAAATTCTTTCTTTTTAATCACTTAGATACAATAATAGTTTCTAGTGTATATTCTCCAATGTGGCTAGTATGTGATTATTAAGTATAGCCAAGTGGTAAAGCACTAGTTCTTGTTATCCAGGGGTGGGAGTTCAAGTCAAGTTAGTCACGTCTTAATAAAGTTTATAGAAATTAGTCTAAATAAATGCACCCTTAATCCAGTTCTTTTGTCTCCTAGATATGAATTCCGTCTTAAGAGGGGCACACTCATATCATATATAGTCTATTTTATTATAAAAATAACTACGGAAAACAATGAAACTCATAACAAAAAGAAAAGGATACCCCGCATTCGTTGACGAAGCAAGGTGTTAGTTTTTGGTGAGGGTTCCCGATATAGGCATGACCAAAGACTAGTATTTACACGTCGCTACTTACCTTGGTTATATTATATATAACTCGTCGATAGCACGAAGTATACCCATTGTCATAGTAACACGGGGCCCAGATAAAAGCATATTAAACCCTTCCTAACGGAGAACGGAGCAAGTCCCCTTATATAAAGTATATAAAGTCAGTTACTGTGTATCTCAAAAGTGTATGTAATATATCTTAGCTATAAAGGATCGATCTGATCTTATATATATTTTGAACTAAAAAAGTAATACGATAAAATTTTCGGAATATAATACGAATTGAATCTAGTACTGATAAGAGACCCTTACAAGGATAGCTAAGAAAGCATGGAAAAGCGTAGTGTAAATTCTGAAGAATACAAGAAACTGCAACCGCATAAGAATACCATTCTATTTAATTTTAAACCCTTTTTTACGAATTCTCCCCATATACTAACTGAGTAAAGGAGCCCGTGATCTTATAATAATAACAGAGATTTCGATTTTCCATATTTTTCAATAATAAATGAACTCAGCCTTATCACGAGATAATAAAGTAGTAAATCAGATTACGCTTTCTAGCCCATTCTTTATATTCATGTTTATTTCGGTCAAATTTACTAAGTTATGTACAATTTCTGAAAAATTTGCTCGAATGGTATCCTGCCTTTTCTCCTCAATCTTGTGAGTGTAACCTGTTAGCTTTTCTTACCTTTTAACAGATGAAACTGGTCAGAATGGCGCTTATTACTTACTTATAGGCTATGGAGATGAATCCCTGTTTAATGATACACTCGCATAGATACTCTTTTTTTAATAGTAATCCAAAAACTTTTAAGTAAAAATAAGAGAATTTCCTTAAGAATATATAAATTAAAACCAGAAGCCTATACTCGGAATGCCCAAACTAGGAAGAACTCATAATAAGGATTCCCGGAAAGTATATAAAACATTTAGAAAAAAAAAAAAGCAATGTAATAGGAAAAAATCACTTAAATAAAGGAATTCATTATCTGTTACTCTATTCTATGAGTAAGTTACTAAGTGAAATCGGGTATATCATCTATTAGTATCCTATGTTTGAGCAAGTTTACACCTGGTAGAGCGCGAGTCATTTAGATCCGATGTCGGTGGTTTAAGTCGAGTACTTCTAAGGAATTGAAAAAAAAAATAAAAGGTTATAGCTAATCGGTGAACTTACTTAACACTGTTGTTGAGCGCTCTATTCTTACTTCAAGAATAAAAAGAGATAAATTCTTGTTAGGACAAAACTCTATTTCAGGGTGTAGTTGGTAGAGCATAGGGCTTTTAACTCAACGGACGTAGTTTCAAGTTATGATTAGGTCTAGGTTATGCTTTTTAAAATTATACGTGATACTTTATCCCTAATTTTCTGAGTTTAACTCACTCTTGTTGAATATTCTCTTAGGTTTTTAAGCTCTTTCTTTCTTAATTGGACTCGACAAGTAACTAGTCCTTAAATACTAGGTTATGAGTTTATGTTTGGGTATCCTCCGTTCCAAGGGTTGGGGAACTATATCAAAAGAGTCGAAAACTTATTTAATTATTCAGTAATGAAAAACTCTTATTGAACAGAAAGCAAAACATCAGGAACATTTTTTCTGTTAAGAAGCGGACGAGTTACTATACCTAGAGGACAATAATATCTTTTGTAAGTAATTGCCAACCAAAGGAGAATAAGCTTTTCATCAAGCTCTAAATATTAGATATCCGCTAACTCTTGAGTTATATATACTCTTATTCCCCCGCGCTAAATTAAGGAAGAGCCATCCAACTTTTTTTAGATATCTTTCTTTCTATTATATAAGTATTTTACTTTCATATTATAACCCTGGAGTGTGCGCGAAAGTAAGACCAACTTAAATCGAAATGGATCGCTTAAGATTAAGAAAAAATAGAAATAGTATTCCTCAGGAAATCTCCCTTACCGGCCCCTGTTGTATATTAGATATTAGAAAAAACAGGTACCCGTTAGTTATTGCTGTAAAGATATTTCTAGTTTCACCTACCTAAAAGACTCAACAATTAAGTAGATTAATTCTTTTAATTCTATAATTTTACTTTCACTTAGGATTATGACGCGCGGGATATCCTACAACTCTCTATGTAGAAATAACTAAGTTATCTCTCTAAAAGTCTCATGAGACAAGCTTCTTTTAGCAGTAGACCTGGGCCCGAAAACCTTTTTGTTTATAGTGTTATTTGAAATAGAATCCGGTTAAACAGTACTTATTACTTATTACAGGAGTTCTCGCAAATAAGAGAAGTCAGGGGTTTTCTTTAATTAATTAGATAAGTCGGAGTAATAAAAACAAACTAGTAGGCACTAGCCATAGATTCAAAAGAAATTCGGGGTTACCTTTTATATAATTATAATAATTGCTGCATAAAGCCTTTTTTTGTTTTGAACTTTATTATTTTAAGAATAAAAAGTATAGAATGTTTTAATTGTTTAGCTGAAGCAGTTTCAAGGGAGCCCCGTACTAGTTGACTACGGTAGAAAAAAGGGAATCTAAGAAATTGAGTATGGTAGTCTTTTATTTCCCCCCCGATTCTCCGTTTTAAAGTAAAAAGAATTCCCAGTAGATGGAGTCCTTGATAGTTTTCCTAGCTTTTTTTGATAGTGCAAAGGAAAGGTTTGGAGTCTTCTAACTAAACGATAAAGGAAATCCTGTGAAGCTTTCTAAACCTAAAGAGTACTCTTTCTGATGGACCTCTCGCTCGAGCTTAGTAAGTTCTAGTAAACAAACCAAAGAAAGGATTTCTTCACAAATCTATACAATCAATCAGTCAAGGTTCCCCTTCTATTAAATTTTGGGATTTTATCTATTCTTACACCGCATAAAGCAATATTTATAAGATGAAGGTACTGGACCCCGAAAAGTGGTTTATGCTTCCTATAATACTAGATATCGTCTAGATCCATGGGCAGCTCTAAGATTCTTTAGGATGATAGACCTTATAAGTACTGGCTTAGGCTAAACAAGTCCTTTTTATTTTAAGGTAGCTTTACTATATAATGATGCCTTTTATCTTATAAATCTATAAATTCCCTTATTCATTCCTTTTCTATTGACTATACTGTGAGTCCAGGGTTGGGTCGTCCTGCTGTTAACCATCTGGGTGTAGGTTCGAATCGAGTTAGCACTATACAAAGCCGAGTTTGACTCCCTATTGTTTCTTATAGTATATAACAGTTCTATTTTTCTTGATTGAGAATGACTGAGAGTAAGGGAAGTACGAGACGAAGCTAGTAATAGGATACTATCTATATTCCTAATTTTGTCAATAAAACAAGATATTAAAGTTATCACTAGACCCGGGCACTTGTAGAGATGGGTAGGTTATGGGATCCGTATAAACACAGAATTATGAACCTCTCCTCAAATTATTCTAGTACCTAACAGGGGTAGCAGGGCTCTAAAAAGTGAGGAATCTCTATAAATTCTTATAATAAGGAAGTCTACCTAGTTCTTTCACAATCTAGGCCTTACCCGAGTTTTATACTCTAACTTTTTGCCTAGAAGTATACTGTTTTACGTAGTGTCACCAACCTAAAAAGTACATAATTTAGTATATATACTTGAGTTTTACTAAGTATAAGTATGCTGATTAAAGTGGGAGGCCCCCTCTTAACTTGCTTTTATGTATAACTAAAAACCGGGACACTATTTATAAACTGACCCTTTTTAGTAGAGGGGGATAGGCGCAGGTTCGAAAACCGGATTACATTAGTACTTTACGCTGACATTTCCAATCGGCATAAAAGGAAAATACTGAAACTAATTGATTGACTAATTTGTAAGTAGAAACCAAGCCCGAGTTGTAGTGAGGCCCCACTATATCTTATACTTTTTTAAGTCTATAGATTCCTGATCCCAGCAATTACAATTAGTAGTTTAGTACATTCAAAGAGGGTTGCCTGTTAAAAAGGGAGTTAAAGTTTACCATAACTACTTGCATTTGCTGCTGGGTTGTTTGGAAATTCATGTATCCTTTTTGCTGCTCAATACTTATTAAAGCTTTTACCTAGTTCCAGTCATACACGCGTATAAAGCCTTTTTATTTAGTTTTCAAGTTATGAAAATACAATAAGTAGGGCTTCCTATACTAAAGAAACTCCTTTATACTAGGATTTGTACTTACGGTTACAAGGTTACACTGCCCCGTGGAAAAAGGTATTGTGTTCAATAAGATATTCTAGAATAATTAGGACTTACACTTTATCACTTAACTACTATGTATTATATACTTAATATATAAACAGTAACCCCCTTGACCAATACATAAAAATTAAAAAAGAAGGGGGGATCCCAGTGACGAAAACACAAGATGTGGGAATACCTCCGAATTAAATACTAAGTTTTTTTAGGTCACCAAAGCTAAGGGTTTGTATAAACTATAGCTTGTAATCCAAGTACGTCCCCAGGGAATCCTTAGGACCAAGGCCTTAATTCGGTATATATCCCTGAATTAGTTAATTTACAAAGGAATCCGCGCATATAAAGCCTATCGGAGTGTGTATATACTTGGGTAATTTTTTGCTCCTGGGAAGATGGAGCTGAACTATTCGGGGCATCCGGGCGTTCTACTTCCTATTTTGTTTAATTTACTGGCTATAGAGGCGAAGCCCTTACTATTAAAACTATGAAGTTCATAGTAATTTAAAACTCTTCGATATTGGAATCGATTAATCAAAAAACTTTGTAGTAATTTCACCAGCAATCTAGTATTCTACTTATTCCAGTTTTTCTTTTTTCAAAGTACTCTAGCTTAATTTTTCAATATCCCTATTAAATAAAAAAAAAAGAAGAATTTCGACTAAAGTGTCTTTCGTTATATCAATAATTCTAAAACTAAAACCGGTTAACCATGCCATAGCAAATTTTAATATTATAGGATACTTTTTAAGGTGGTAAGAGCATTAGACTTTCTAAGGAATATCCAAAGGTTCAAGTCGTGTGAGAATAATTAACGTACTCCCTTCTGTTAAGAGGTTCCATTTCTAATTGTAATCTTTGATGATACCTATCACACTATAATTCTATACATTTTTATGGCTACCTTAGATGGATTGTTAACCTGCTCTTGACTTTTTGAGTTTAAGCAAAAGCAAGGTTCAATCTTAATCGTATGACTCGACTGTGAATTCATTAAGTTAAGTAATTCTCCTGGGGCTGACGGCTTAAAACTTTTTATCCGAATTAAACATCTATTATAGATAAAGGCTGCCTGGATCCGATCCTTTTGTCCTCCTGTGAAGAGGGGTTCGTTTTCCTATTACTACATTTAGCACGATACTTTTGGTTATGGTAGTGGAATCAATAATCTAGAATTAGGCATCCCTGCATATGAGTTCAGGAGTAATACTTGGTAAACCTTCTTTTGATTGGCTAGTTTTTAGATTTTAATATTAGTCTAATTTAAAATAGAATCATGTATTTCATTGACATTAGTCAAAGAAGAAAGCTATTAGTTACTGTGCTTTTGAAACCCTACTTGAAAGCTTAAAAAGAGTACACAAAGAGAGTCGAGTTATGGATAAATCAAACTTTAGGGTACACTTAAGTACTTGAGGTTAAGCTGTTATCGACTAAGTATACTACTTTCCAGAAAAAAACCTGAGTTGTAAATCAAAAAATGAGTTTATCTTTCAACAACCACGAGTTTCTTTAAATACTAAATATAACATTGCTGCTTGACTTGGATTACTTACTTTTTTTTGTTGGAGTACTGTACTTAATCTCCTAGGCTGTCTATTTATAAGAAAGCAATTTTACTACCTATCTAGAAATTGCCATTGATCCTTAATTCTGAATCTCTTTTTTTTTGACAAGAAGAATCCAATTATTTATATGTCTATAGGATCATAAAGAACCCTAGAATAAAAATAACTTAGTTGGTAGAACAACGGACTCTATACAAAGCAGTCGTAGGTTCAATTCAGAGTGACTCTATTCGGGTTTTGGGGGTATAAAATGAAATCAGCACCACTCTTAAAACCGCACAGTTGCTAATCAAGTACTGTACTTTTTCAATAAAATGTCAGGCTAGGAATGAGTACTCTATTTAATTGATCTTCCAAGCGGGCTTCCTTATACTATGAAGAAAGAAAAATTAGCTTTATTTCTACCTTTCCTAACTGACAAGTATGAGTGAATACACAAAGACAAAAATTCAGTCTTACTAATTCTAAGATTTCTATCGTGCAATTAATTTGTAGAATTAGGTTAAAAAGAAAGGACTTAATAAAAATATAAGAATCAAAGGTAGAGTAAAAAACTTTATGCGGGGCTCCCTTTGGTTACCAGGCAGTCATAATATGGATGTTTTTTGTTATTTGTTAGTTTCGAAAAACAGAGTACACAGTGTTTTTTAAGAGATAGAGTTTTTGTATTCTAATTAATAGAACCTTTTCCCCTCAGTCAGTAATGAGGCATTTACTGGAATCCTTGTATAGATATACATTACACACCTTACGTGGAGCTTTGTGTAGAAACAGAGCCCGTCCTTTTTTATTCTTGTTTCCCTTTGCTAGTAACACGGGTCTCCTTTTCTCAAACTTGGACCCGTCTTGCTTTTAGGCAGAGTTGTGAAGGGACTTAATAGGGTTTTTGTCCTATGCTATGATAAACCCATATTTCATTAGTAAGAAATCCGGCTATATTACTGGATTTTAATAGATTAGTAAAAACCCAATAATAAAGTAAATACCACTTTCTAGGATTTGAACTTAACGACATTTTTTTTGGGACCCCGTTCTACCGAGCTAAACTAAGAACAATTCCCTACCTACTATAAGGTATTACTTAGCTACACTACTTTATTTGAATTTGATTCGTTGTTGATCTTGAGTTCATTTATCTACTAGCAATCCTTCTTAAAAAGAGTCGTTGTAACTCCCTTTCAGGATGCTGATAAAACATTAAAACCCCCTTGACCTCGGCCTAATAGTAGGCCCCTTTAAAAGCTGATTAGTATTATGGTTGGTTATATATCTTAATAATAAGTAGATAACCTGTGCTCTTGAAAACTAAGTCTCAAAGTAATCTAGACTCGAATCTTGTAACTTTTATAAATCCAGTAATATCCATCTACAGAAAAGGGACTACATTTAATAAGTATTTTTGGTACGGGCCCAGGATCAGCAACTTCTTACTGTGAAATACGCAAATCAAACTGTGTCTAATTTATACAAGAAAGCCGGAAAAGGATCCTCCGAGAGGGCTCTCTACCCCGATACCGATATAGTTAGAGCTTGCATAGTTAATAACCTTATACTAGATCCAGTGGAACTAAGTAAAATTTTTGGTAATCCTTTGATAAAGTAGTCAACACAAAAAGTAGGGGGTATTTGGGGTAAGTTAGTGTACTCGACTGTAGGCATCCGAAGAAGGGAAATGGTTGGAGTATTTATAAGTATACCCACTTCCGCTTATAGACACAAAAGCTTTTTATTGACTTCTTAAAACCTCTCAAAAGCAGAAAATTTCTAAATAAATCCAAGGCTTTTTTGAAAGGATTTGTGCTATTAAATCTATCTCAGCAAGAAAAAACCTCAAGGGTGTCCACCATATTACCAACTTATACTTAAAAGAAATTCTCAGACTTTAATCCACTTAAAGTAAAAACTATACTTAAATATTCCATTTCTTAGCTATGTTATCTCGCCAAGTCCTTAAAAAAGAAGTGCAAATACTAGATAGCAGTGTATGAGAAATCCTTATTTTTATAGAAGTAAGGTCCTCTTTTTGGAGTTCCTTTTCCGGGTCAATTAAGAATTAAGGAGTTTAAGAATATTAATACATAGAAGTCCATGTAAAAATCAAAAGGTGTCCATTGTCCTTGAGAAAACACTTTATGAAAAAAGATTAACCTGAATTTCTCAAAGAGTAAAGTACTTTTTGAGACAACCCCTTAAGGAATTCTTCAGAGCGGCCCTACTTTTTTAATTCTGTAACTTATAGCTTACCCTCGAAACCTAGTGGAGAATCTAGCTTTTATGTACTAATAATACCCGCTGATATTCTTGTGGAAAAGCTAAAACTAGAATTTTTTAGTAAGGCTTTATTCTTTACTCTAACGTATGGACCCCTATAGCCTGGAACTGGGTTTCATCGCACAAGCTGGAATACCTGAAAGAAAATCGGGGTTCAAGATAAGGGACAATGATGCAAACAATAAACTATAACACATGGACAAAGGTAGGAATCTTTGGTCACGACATACACTGAAACCTCTATATCCCGTGGAGTTAGGAATTTTATGATACCAATCTCTTTTTTTGTATATGGAACTCCTTATTTAAGTTTTTTATTAGTCGAAAATGTAAGTTCCCATAGCCTACTAGCATTTCAAACTAAATTAACCCAAGAGTAACTTTTCTTTCAAGCCGGAGCCCTTATTATGGATAGAGGGTGTATACCCGATATAACAACACCTTAATACGTGTCCCGAATTGATACTTTTTCTCTATAGGTAATTGATCGACGTAACTCATCGTAAGTAAATCATACTATACTTAGCTACTTGATTTGGCTATAGTATGGGTAGTTCTATTGTACTATTTAAAAGACTTTTAAATAATTACTTACTCTCAAACTAAAAAGTGGGACTTTGGAGCTCCAATATTCATATGAACGTAGGACCCAATATGACAAGAAATAGTAAAAAGTAACTCAAAGGGTTCTCTTCCTTATTTTTAGGATTGTATATTAACGAAAAGTGCCCGGATCCTAAAGAATCCGACCTCTTTAAAGAATAAGGACTCACCGACAACTCTAAGGAGCCCTGCTTCGATAGCTTTCTGTTCTCAATATACATATAAGGACCCCCTGCCTTTAGCTTACAATGAGGTTAGAGAACCTGTGTTTTAGATTTTGTTAAAAACTTTAGCCTCGTGCAAAAAGATATAATTAATAGAAAATCCTCCTAAAACCCTTGAAGTTAGAACTAAGGTTAATCCCATAAAAGCTTGCTTATAGCATCCCTTATAATTGTCCGATTGAAGAGTATTTCGTTTTGCAAACTACATATATTAGCTCTCGACAGGTATTTATAGTCCTTCAATCCACGGGGAATAAGCCGCATGACAAACTTCTCTTTCAGTTTCCTGGGAAGTAACCCTCGGTACCCATTCTTCTGCAGTACAAGGAGGCTCTTTTATCTTGGCTAACTCACTTTATATTTTTATAACGTTGTTTAAACTGTTTTTCTTTAGTTAGTAAGAGGTAATAGTTACTGTTACACAAAAACTATTAAATGCCCGCTGTTTGCGCAAATCTTGTTTTCAGATAAAGTATATGGATATGTCAAAAGGTGTACTTTGCGTTCCTAGTGATATAAGGATAACTCTATATAGAAAAATAAGCAGCACTTGAAAGCATATATAAATGAATTTCCCATCTTAGCTTAGAGGAATACTATATAAAATTAATATCTGGTACTTTACCTATACAAAATAGATTCCTAATTTGGTACAAAGATAAAGAAAATCTAGAGCGAGTACCCCCTCCACAACAAGTGAATCTTTTCTAGGACCGACAATCCAACGGATCCTATTAGAGCTGTGCTGTACAAAAACTTCAAAGGACTTCTTTAACTCCATTTTTTGTTCTACTTCACCAATAGGCTAAGGAATTTATATATCTCAAACTTAATTTTTAGTTTTCTATTTCGGGACAATAGTACGGATAAAACTTTATCTATAGGCTTGTAAAGTATTGGTATCTGGTATAAAGAATACTGACGCTCAACCTGCTTTTATAAAGGAAAAGGGATTTCTATTTTCTTATTTCTTATTGAAGTACTCCACCTGGGTTCATTATATTAATCAGGTCCGTACTCAAAAAGGCGGAATAGCATGGGCATAGGAATTCTTTCTACCATTAGATGCATTTTTCTATTAGTGACAACAAGGCTAGGCCCTCTCTAAAATAAAAGCGAAGATCCCGGAATTCCCTATGACACATAAGACAAACAAGCTTCTTCATATAAAAAAATGTACGTTTAGAACTTTGCCAGGGTTCCCTACTTTCTGATAAAATATACATGGTAAAGCCCACTCACCACTACCCCACATAGACTCAAATTCTTGGTTAGGGACAGTATTTACAATGAGAAAAAAAAAAAAAGGATAGCTAGCCAGATATTATTAAAAACTCTACTGCAAGAATTATCTAGGTTCAAAATCCAAATGAAGTTAAAAAATACTCCAAGTTTAGGGTTTCTAAAAAAAGCAATTTCTTAGAAGTACCCGGTTTGAACCTTTGCATGCCGATTATTTGAATTAGTGAATTACCGCTTGCCTATATACACTTTACTACTTTGAAGGGTATACAAGAAAAATCTATCTCTTTAAGTTTAATGAATAAAGTTCTATATACTACATACTACATAATTAAAGCATAACTTATTATAATTGATAAAATATACCCCATACCCTGGTAACTATACAAGGTTACACAATCTATGTCCTAGCTGTTAAATAATACAAAGCACTTCCTCTATTTCAATACCAAAAGCAAAGGTAGATTGGGAATGGTGAAAAGAACCAAAAGACAGGGGAGTTAAAGATCCGACTTCCCACCGAAGTTGAGATCTATCAATTATCTAGTAAAGCGCGACTAAATGAGATAAGCAGAAAAGCAGATTACAAGCCTTAAGGAGTCTCCTAAAAGGGTTGGCAAGAGTCTTTTTGGGAAACAAAGTCAAGGCAAAGCACTTCTAAGGGAATAAAAGCATATGAAATCTTGACTCTAAAATCCCTTGGGGCACCCTAATAGGAACCCTAAGCTAGCAAAAAAAGAAATAAAATTGTGCATACTTTAGCCTTTTGAAACTCTTTACTTAAATTTTATAATAAAAGGACTCTTATTTTACTTAAGTAAATAGCAAATACCCTGAAGAAGGGCGAGCCCCTCGCTTACCTTGTTATCTTAGTCACTCAACTCCAAGAATACTAAAATAGAACCCCATTGACTTGATACAAAATACCAAAAACATAGGAATTCTCTAAAATGAGTGGCTCAAAACTCCCCCGGAAAAATTACACTTTAAGTACTCCGAGATTTTAACCTGTGAAATTCATGTCTATTTAATTTTGCTCTACCAATTCAAGATTAAAAACGAAGGAATTCCCAACTCTTTTTAGTTTACCAAAATCAAGAAACCTTTATCCATACCTACGGGCCCCCTTTTTGGAGTACAAAGTATAGGATGTTCCTGCTATTCAATAGCACTTTATCCCCGAGAATCTTTTATTCGTAAAAGTTTATTCTGTGTTTATCTTACAATTAAATCTCTACAAAAAACATTGGGGCTAATCCAGTTAGAAGTAGTTAGGTAAGGAGTGCCCTAGCCTAGTTACACAGGATACTCCTTTCAAGAAAATATACAGAAAAGTAAGGGCCTCTCGTAATAATATTATAATAATACCCGTTTCAAGAATAACTATACTCGTGGTATAATCCATAATAAGCGAGCATAAAAATTTAACCATATGTGAGTTTTTGCGGAGGTACTTATAAATAAGCATAGCGCATATAGTACAGTGGGTGAGAAATCGGCTATTAGGACCAAAATTATACGTTATAAGTTTTTTTGCTTTTATTTTATAGTTGAAAGGAGAGTAATCTTGTTTAAACCCCGCTTTTTTTTAGAATTCTAACTGATACCGATACCAATAAAGAGTCGAGAATCCTTAGTTATTTGAACCCTAATACCTAAAAAACTCATTTTGCTTAACCTAAGTTTTAAGTTGTCCTACTTAATTAATATTTGTCAACCCACTAAGGGTCCCCGTGTTTTTATTATTAATACCCTTGTTATATATTCACAAAAATCTTAAAGACACAAGCGATCTAGATATAGCTACTATCGTCTTTCATATGAAGTAAATTTATATTATAAAACTCCTATTATAGTATATCTTTTGATAGATTTTGCTTCGGTTTTTCCTTTCCAAAGGACTCCTTATTGTAAATACACTTCCTTGCAAAGGTCTCTTTAAGGGCTGCTTTGACTCAAAAGCCTTAGTTTAGTAAAAGTTTCATTTGTCAATCAAAAGATTAAGTCTCCGTAGTTTGTTTAATTAGAATTGGTTTTTCGGAGAGCTAGCTTCTATTACTAAACGAGAAGAGTGACCATTCCAATTACGTTACACTATAATGTCTCATTGGCATTTGAAAAAACGGATTCTAGTACTACGGCCTTAGGAATCTAAAGCATAGCACAAAAATTATTAGCTTAAAAAACCCTTCTATAAATAAGGGATGTAGTATTATAGGGGTAAAACAAAATCCTTATGTACTTTGTAACGTGGCTTATCTCTTCGTAAGAATTTCCGCAGAATATTCTTAACATTTCATGAAGTGGATCTTAAATCGATAGTTAGAAATAGCTTAGTAGATATACTTGTTTTCTTTTATTAAAATATCCAGGTTCTACTCCTTTTCAACTGATTTCCTATGTTATAAAAAACCTAGTAAAGACTGCTTTTTGTAAAAAAGGAGGGTTTATACCTTTCGACAGAGTTTTGGAGCGGTAGATCAGAGTACTAGTTGCACGTACTTCTGGAGGGTATTCGGTATAGGTACATAGAAAAAGAGCTACATTTCATACGGAATAAACGGCTCTAAAACACCAATATTTCTAAAGACAACCTTCTCTTATAGAATAGGGATATCTCCAATTCTAGTCCTTCTGGGATATAAGATATATACGTTCTCACCAGAATAACTGGAGAAAGGACCTCCTAGGATAGAGGATAGGACTAAATAGATAGCCAAATAGGATCCTTTGTGTATAATTCTGCATAATCAATGTTATCAGTTTTGGTACAAAGAATACAATGCAAGCATACGTTTCATGCTTGGTTAAGTAATAGCAATGAAATTCTCAAATATCACATGCTAAGAATAGTTTGGATTTCCAAAAGAAGATGCCATTTGTTTGATGAGAAATAAAAAGGAATATCGAGAATTCAAGTATTGTATACGTCATTAGTCTGACCCTTTGTAGGAACTACCCGCAATAACAAACTTACAAGATGGGATCCGTTTATCATATAAAGAGATTCGTTGTTCCTGACCCAGCTTTATCTTAATTATTATTAAAAAAAGTCAAAGTTATGTCTTGGTCTGAGTGGGGATATAATTTCTCTTCCGCATGTCCATGGAGTTTAACAAAAGTAGTAAAGTAAGTATTGACAGTTTATTTAGTATTTCGAGTGGTTAAAGCACCCGTGCATGAAATTAAAACTAAAGGTTTGAATCCTATAGAAGATAAAGTTAAGAAATCCGTCTAATTAAATTCCTTTTAGACTCTGGTTCCTGTATTTTCTGGCAGGCCGTTAGGTTTGTATCTATGTTCTCTTGTTTTTCCAGTCCCCAACTAAGTTTTCAAGGAAATAAAGCTAATTTTTAGTATAGTAATATAAGACTATAAGAGGACCCAGTTAAACAGGATTAAATTAGAACAAGCTTCTGTTTCTGCCGTTCAACTTTTCTAGTAGTTAAGGGCAGTACGATCTTCCTAATTATGTTTAATGTGAACTAAGTAAAGACTTTTTACGCAAATCCCAGTTTTTTGGAAATAAATGCAGCGGATAAGTAGAGGATCCAGTTTCCAGTGGCGAGCTCAATTGCATTTCCTTGGTTTTACAGAGATTTACAAAGAATATAAGGAGTAAGACTAACTACAATAAGTCCAGGTAACAACAACAACAAGATTTACAACCCTAAGGTTTGGCTAGAACTCGGAAGGGAAGAGTTTAGCTCTTAAGAAAGTAGGTCCTTTGAAGACTAATATTAAGCTGAAAGCAGGTAACTGCAAGTTAAGAAGTAGATTGCGAGAGTCTGCTTTTGTTGATGTTGGTTATAACGTATACTCATTACACGATTATGCGTTATCCTTCTTTGGTACTCTTCAGTTGGGAACAATAACCCTCACAAGACTCTATAAGGTTCTCATATCCTCTACACACTAGTAACTAAAAGGAACAAGAGGGGTATCCCTTAATACAAGTATACCATTATTCTTATCCTATAAGACCCCCTTTGAGTTTCTATCAAAAAAGAAGAAAATTTAAAGAGATGGGAATAGCTAATACAATGGGTGCAATATAATAAAGAAGGTATAGTCTATAGGGAATAAGATCTCTTAATTAAATAATTAAATACTAGATGGGAAGGCTCAGAAACTTGAAATGACAATAAAAACTCCTGAAAGCTCAAGGCATGTAGTTCTGGAATTTCTTACTCAAAAAACGAGTGTGTCCGTCAGTTTTATTCTTTCCTCCTAAGTATTCTTAAGGAACTCTAGGCATTTCTAGCCAGAACTCAGAGAGAATTAATTTCTATAGGGTTTAGTTTAGTAAGAATAAGACTATACTAAAGATACAGCTAAAACTACGCGCTACTAAAACTATACCCAGAATAAAAAGACTAGTTACGTCTCTCCGTTTTCTAATTAAAAAGTAATAAGAAAAGAGGATAAAATTTCTTATTTAGGATAAAATCTTTAATACAAGGAAGTATAGAGATAAAACTTTTTATGACACGACACTATAAAGACATAACATGCTTCGCGGGTATTCCCTGTGTGGCAACTTTAAGATAAGAAATTCACGCAAAACTCTATATTAGATCCCTCTTTTATGTGGATAAGAAAGCCTCTCTTTAGTCAGCGCATACTTTTTTAGCTAGTAGCTATACCTAGACTCTTCATGAAGTAAATCCTTTTACAATTAGTAATTACCTCTTTTATTTACTGAGCAAACCAATCGAACTTCTACTTGTCAACATTTATAGGGATACCTTTAAGGGCTTTTTAGAAAAGGCAAAGATCCCTTGTGAGATGTAATTAGAAATTTTTAAGTACTAAAAGATCTAAACTAGGAAAGAACTCATTCGTAAAAAACACGAGTTTGAGCAGATATCACTAAAGAGAACTTAGCTAGATATAGGAAATTATAAGAATTCTAGTAGAAAGGGATTAACTCTTGGTTAGTAAAAGCTTGGATGAGATTCTATAACTATGTTAAGTAATCCTGTATTAAATAAAATTAAGGGGTATACAAGGACTTAATTTTATTTAAGAAGGATCGAGCTTTGGGGGATGTATCTAGAAAGAGGTGCCTTCTTCCTACCAGTTTTGTTGATACTATTTTTATTTATCAGAAAGTGCTTTAGTGCAAGGGTTTTTAATTATGGTACTACCTTTCCTTATAATAAAGTAACCCTTTTCAATTTGTATAAGGGAGGATTTAATCCCCTGTATTTTTCTATGTCTTTTATGGAGCGAAATTCCATTAGTAGTAAAAGTATAAATATTATATACCCTTTTTTCTTTCGTAAAGAATTCAAAGGCAACTAAAGAAAACCCGTTAGTCTATATCCCGAAAGGGCATTCTCTTTCAAAAAATTACAAAGTTTAGTACTACGCTAAGGGGAACCTAACTAGCACAAGATCTTGCCCCAGAAGAGTTAGTCTTGCATGAGTTCAAATTCCCTATTTAAACCTGTTTCAAGAAGAAAGGTATTCCCCCAATTTCCGAAAAAGTTATCGTTTAGAAATTATGTTGCCACTTATGAGTTCCTACAAGCAAATAGTTTAACTAAATTTTTGTAATTTAATAGATAACTTGACCTAAGAAGGATTCTCTCTCCCTTGAGTCAAACCTTCAACTAATTATAGAATTGGTTTATATTAATTAAGAAAAGAGTAAGATTGTAATTATAGTATTAACTAAGATTTATTGCTCAAGGTTTTGATTTAATTGTATTCGTTTATATGTGTAAATATGGTAGTAAAAGAGTCCTAATTCTAAAGTAAGAAGCGTTAGTACAAATCTAGGCTTAGTTTATTAGACTAGGAGAACCCTATTAAAATAATAATTAATTTTGGAAATGAGGCTAATAATGGAATAATGGGGGACCTTTTATATCCGTTTTATTAATAAGAGTATCCAATTGCCTTAATAGCTTAAGTTTTACTCATATTGCTTACTTCTTTAGTAAATTTCATAGAAGTAGTTAGTTTCATTAGTATTAGTAAGTCAAGCCTTTTCCGGAGGAGTGCACTCTGTTGATAAAGTACTATATTAAAGAGTGCTTATTTCTGTAAAAATAGGATTTGCTGACTTTCTCTAGAGGGAATTTTCTTATTATAAAAATAATAAAGTGTATACAAGGGGATGCCCCATATCTATACTAACTTGTTTTGCTTTGTCTTCAGTATATAGGAGTAATGGGAAATGTTTACTTTTTCATTATTATAAGCAGGGATTCTCGGTTTATGAGGTTGTAGTAAAAATGTACAAATCCTGTCAAGTACCCCAAAGATAGGTTCCAGATACGCACGTTATAAAGGATCTTCTTCTCTTTTTTTTGTTGTACTAAGACCCCGAAAAACCCTATTTTAAAAGATATCATTCTAAACTAATTTCCTCAGGAAAAGTCTGTCATGTCTTGAGTAACTCAGATTATTAAACGATTGCCGACGGTTCAAGTCGTGCTAGACCTAGGTATTGTAGCAAGAAAGCAAGACAGAGTGGTGTATCTTTTATTCTGCCTGCTGTTATGCCTTAACTAAGGGCCTTGTTCTGCTGGTTTATTTAAAGCTGAGATATTAAAATGCGAGGTAGTCCCTTAAAAGTTTTAAAAAGTAAGAACCCCGCTTAATAGAGGGCATGTGAAGTCTGTTTAACGAAATGCTTTTTATAAACATGGAGTTATAATCTTATGTGAAGTTGGCTTCTAGTATTAAGATACATTCAATTTATTCTTTTAGTTTAGGAATTTTTTTTTTTGAATTGAAGAAACGCCTTCTAATTTATTGGTAAACTCCCATTTAAAGGGTTTGGTTTTTCTGTAAGAGATCTCTACTCAAAGCATTTTTCAAATAGATACAGCCATACAAAACTAATTTAATGCTTTGCCTTGCTTCCGCAAAACATACTATGTGGCTTCCTACACGAAATAACTACTAGACCGGGTTTCTATGTAGTATTCTCTATTAATTATACTTGCAACCAAGTTTTTTCAACAGGAGTTTATATATAGCAGCTCGTATTAGAAAGGTTGTAGTTGCAAAGGATTCTTTAGCAATGGAGAACGGATTACCAGCAACGACTCGATTTTAACCCATGATCGTTAGGTCAAAAGTCTAATGCTCTACCAACTCAAATTTTACATCCCAAAAGTAAGCTTTGATATGTTCAGAGGAAATGAGAGAACTCCTACAAAAACCCAACTTATGATTTGCCTTACAAAAACAAGAAAAACCTTCCCTGCCTTCACAAAACAAAAAGACACTGAATTCTTAATTGACAAACGCTTGGTTATTCATATCTCATATGATTTTGTATATAAGCGATTTCCAATCTAAAGCCTTCTTTCTTACTCCGTGAATTAACTAACTACTTAGTTGATTGCTTTCTTCTTGACTGCTCATCTTAACACCCATCCTTTATTACCCGTTTTCTGTGTCCCTACTTCTCTCTTACTCTTAATACCTACAACTTTACTGACTTTGTATATTCTTAATCTTAATAACTTTCTTAGGAACTGGGCCTTTCTGATTCTTTGGATTTGTTGTAGCACTTTGTTCTTGTATTTGGTATTCCAAGGAACCAGATTCTATATCCATTTCACCTGATATTACTATTCTCTTTGTTTTGAGTTGAGAGGAGATTCCTAACAAGAAATCCTATTTATTCTATTTAGTGTAAGCAGGTTCAGAAGGTTGTCTTCCATATATATTTAGAGGTTTAGAGTGATACTATTTGTTTTGCTAAGAAGCTCTTCTCTGGAGAGATTCTGATTCCGATCTAGATAAGCTAGTCTAAGCATTAACAGATTCGAGTCTAACTAGTCGAAGTCCAAAGCCTTTGTATTCAGGGTAAAGCTAGCTAGGATGGAGTATAGTTATCACCAAAGCAATTACCGATATAATAGTATAGGAGTGTATTCTAATACTTATTATGGAATAAAAGGTAAAACCCGGTAACTGATTCTGTTTTAGAGACTAGACTCATAATTCTGAATATTAGAGGTTCCCGATAAAATAAGTAACTTAAACTACAGGAATTGTAGCACTTATCGAAGTGGAGCTTTAGGTCCTTTGCACGAATGTCTTCAGCTTTTGCTATTAGGAAGGTATCTCGCTTTAATGTTAGTTACTATTCCGTATACTATTTATCTTGTTTATGGATTCCAGGTACACAAACGAAATGTACTCTTCTTAGGACTATACAGAATACAATTTGCAGGACTAACTTCCAAAGACAAGAGCTCCCAATTAATAGAGTAAGTACCTAAACTATCTTCTATACTAGGACTATATTCTCAAGCAAGAACTCTGTATTCTGTTAAGCAGGGTTTCGCTCATCAATTTAGGAGAAAGAAAGTTTCCTTATATTATGTTAGTTTACAATTCAAGTTATTCTGGCAGAACTGGTTATAGTGGAAATATTAAGGAAGGAATATAACAAGAAAAATAAAGCGAAAGAAATTTCATTTGCCGTGAAGTCAATTTCTTTATCTTGGCTGTCATAGTATAAGGTTAACTAATTAAGACTAACTCTACTAACTTTTATAGCTAAAATGTAAAAATATAGATTAAAAGAATCTAGACATTTTAGATTAGAAAGGGCTGGTCTTAACTTAAGCTAACACTTATTCGGGGAAAGACTGAGTCCAAAGTACAACTCAACAGAAAAGGGATATCTATTACAAGCAAGACAAAGAGGGATAAACTGGATTACTATGAATCTAACTAGAACGAACAGAGTAATCAAACCACAAAGTTCCACTGGCAGAATAGAAGGGTCAAACCAATAGGAGCTGAGTGAGGGGATATTTAGAAGCATCGTAGGTTCACATGATTATTGTATTGAATAGTAGAATAAGCAAGTGGCTAGTTTGCTTCTCTATCGTGAGCTTTCACAAGGAAGGGATCTGATTCTATACTTTAGGAACCGATGAAATACTTGTCGAATTACTACTGTTTTAACGGGTTTAGAAAAGAGGTATGAAAGATACTCGCAAAGAGGTAAGGGGTTCCGGATATAGAGTGACTTCTATCTGTATCTGGGCAATTTCCTACGAAACAAATAAGAATTGGCTAAGTTCTTATTTATATTATTCTATTTATGAGGACTTACGAGTTATGGAAACTAGAACTTCACAATCTCTACCTAAGTGAATACTTTCTCTTTAATAACTCGAATATCTGGATTTCTAAATTCTTGACTATAACTCTAATTCAGACTAGAACCCTTGTACACTGCCTCGACGTAATCATAACTTAGTGTACTCTCTACAGCATGTACTAAATACTATAGAGATTGTATAGGAAATGTGAAGTGCTGATTCAAAGTTTCTTATCTAAGCTATTCTTTAAAAAAAGCTGGAACTTGGGAGATAGATTTCTTAGTTCTCCAAAACACTGGCAATACATTTATTCCTTTAAAACAACTGAACTGGAACCTCAGTCTTAGATTAATTTTGTATTCCTACTTTACCAGCTAGAAAAAAGAATATAGAAGGGCAATTATCATATCAAAGGATAAGGATAAGGAAAAGCTGAGTTGTGAGATCCAGGTATCGATGAAATTGGATAGCATTAAGGGATTAACAACGCATAGGGAAACACCATTCCTTAGTAGAGTACCCAAACTAAAGTGTTATATTAGTTATTAACGTTATTAAAATTTCCAATACGATAAACCCTCAAATAGGAAATCCGGTACATCTGCTTTAGTATTCAGTAACTTAAAATGCTTTCCTGTTACTAGAGCTCTCTGCCGGCTTTCCATTAATACAAATTTTTAGGATTAACTCCTTTGCTTTACAGTTACAGAACTAAGAGCTAGAGAAGTAAGACAATCGGCAAGTATAGTTAGCTCAAGAAAGAAAAAGACCGAAACCTAAACTAAGGACACAACAAATCCAGATTAATAATTAGTTAGAAAAAGGCCCTGTAACATCAACAAGAAATAAAGACTCTCCTTACTTTAGCTGAACTGACCTACTTAGACTTAGAAATTCTAAAGAGATAAAGAAATCCCAATAATTAAAATGCTAGTAAATATATACTAAAGAAAAGAAATAATATAGAATAACCTACTTCTGTTTAGGTACTTCCCTGTAAGCTGTTGATTGATACATTTCTATACTTTTAAAATGTTGGATTTCCCCTACTTTAATTATATGGACGGACCTCCTTACATAGTTTTTTCAATTGTCTTTCTTTATCAGTCAGTCCTAAAAAGCAGAATAGGAAGTCCCCTTTTAAAAGGAATTACGAACAAATAGAATATCCTTGCAGCAACAGCTTTTCCTTTGACGATTAACTCCTTTCTTTGCCTACAATCCAAGATTAATAGAGTACTATATTCTATCATAAACTACAAAACAGGAACCTCTAAGATTAAGAATTCTGACTTACCGGCGTAAACAGGTATATCGGAAGATCCGGACTTTCCTTGCAAAAACCAAAGAATACAGGGAACTCCTTTCTAAAAGAGTTGTTACAGTTCTTTAATTGAAATTGAGTTCTTCTACAGTTACTTCTTATCCAGGAACTAAAAGGATTTAGAATCTCTTTAAGAGCGCGCTATAAATAAATCAATGAATACCTCTTGTTTGAGAATTTGAGAACTAGACCCTATATTTACAAGTTAAGTCTCGAGAGCTTTCCTTGCTTAGCCTTGCCTTAGTCTTAGCGGCAATCTTCTTATTATGATTATGAGTGTACTAGGCGCGTCCTCTCGGGGCTTACTGTATAGATCTTCTATTTATTACTGTAATTGGTAATTACCTTAGAGTAGTGTATTCTAGAAAGGAGGTTAATGCTAGATAGTTCTATGAATATACAGGATACTCCATAAGGCCCTGAAAATCACTTAACTTCTTCTTAAAAGACTAAGGGTAGCCAAATCCATATGCATTTGAACAATAAAAAACAAGTTCTACGACCATTGCATTAAAACACACCTATCAGTCTATCCTGTAAAGTTTTCTCTCTGACTCTGAGCCTCTTTCGTTCTAGAATATAATAAATTTTTATACTTTATCTAACAATTCCTAGGTCTTATACTCACTTCTCGTTAGGATGGAAGCTTGCCTCAACACGGGGGATTCTCCTAGTACAATATACTAAACCTTGGGTCTTTCAAGAAAACGAAAATAGCATTTAAAATGCCCCGTGAGAAAAGTCTCAGATTCACGGGGTAGTCAAAGGGTTTTGGTTAGTAGCATTGCTTTTTGAAGTGCCTTACCCTTACTAAATTTCTGCAGAAAGGTTAAGAATTCTCATGTTAGAAGTATTCCTTTTGATAGGCTTGACTCTTTTTGTTTTTTTTATTTCAAGTGGATAGATAGCCATATATTTTAGGTTGACATAGTATAGTATAGTACCCCTTTGCACACAGATTCAAGAGTTTAAGAAGCTCTACTTTGTTAGTTATAGGAATTCTCTTTAATGTATTTAACTATTTTTAATGGATCCTGGATATAGTAAAAAGGAGGTGGAATCAAAAAAAGTAAGGGATCCTCTATAAATTCTTCAATTGATAAGCCAGCAAACCCTTGAATAACAGTATACAGGGAATACCTTGCAAAGGAATAACAAGAATTAATAAACCAACGCTAGGGCACTTTTATATACTTTGACTCCCCTGCTTCTGATAGCCAGTTAAGGTTTAGGCGAAGTTAAAATAGACTCTTCCTCGGTTACAGACCTGTATTTGAAATTTCTATCTCATTTATTACTTTAAGACTTAATTTATAGGTTCTAAGAAGCTCCCAATAGGTTTTTTTCTATACTTAATTAACTAACATACGAGAGCTTGTGATACAAATAATTAGAAACCCTTTCGATCAAGAGTTCCACTTATAACAAATTTATACCCACTAGAAATTAAAGAACCGGATTTCTTATCCTACCTTATACCTGGGAGAAACTCAAATCTAAAATAGCGGATACTATGACTAACAAAAGGAGGAAAAAAGCTTCTACTCCTAAACTTGTTTAGAAATCCCCTCAAGTACAAGAAAAGGAAACCTAAGGGATCTTTTTACTTATAAATACTTATAAATTTTAGAAACACTCTTTAGAAAACTCCTTGTAGTAACCCCCTCTCATTTGCTATATTCAAAAGCTTGCACTTGATTAAAATCGCGGGTATAAGGTGTAAAACCTACTAGGGTGTACCATATTAAAGCTCAACTTGCCCTATAAATTCCCTTATTTTAGAGTTCCAGGAACTTTATTAACCCTCGATTGGGGCTTATTCTCAAAAATGTAAAGCAAACTATTAGCGAATTTATATTTTATATAGGTAGTGGCATAAGGAGGGCTTTTATAATAAGTCGAAAAGGCTAATCCTTTATAAAGAATTTCAGAGCATAACATAATCAAGGCTCTTCTGTGAAAAGGGATAAGGCAAAAGATTAGCTTTCAACTGAATTTAGGGGGCGCTACTTTACCGGATTCTGTACTTAAAGTAAAGTCTTTTTTAAACAATACCCGATTAAACCTACTGAGTTGTACTCTAGGTCGGATGCTACTTAAGAGAAAAAAATCTCATTATATTCTACATTCTTAACTAAGATGGATACCTCATTTTTGTTCTAATTACTAAACCTGGTACTGGCTGTAACTTGTAAACTGCACTTGAACTTCCCGGATCGCTAAAGCTAGAGTTTCCTACTAGAATAAAAATTGTGTGTCACAAGAAATTCTAAACATATGAGGGGCTGCTCATATAAGGAAATATCTTCCTATTCAAGGACTCTTTTTGTTAGTTTTATCTACGGAACCCTTTTGCTAGACCAACACTTTAATACCAAATAAATAAAAAAATACCCAGTACTTAAAATACTAGGATCTTTTAAGATTTCATATAATAGAGGTAAAAGGTTCTAGAGAGGTGTATCCCTTTAGTCTGCATAAGGTCTACAATGCCCCTTTTAATTATGAATATATGTGTATACCCGAATCTTAAGAGATAGGTATTTGAATAAAGTACCCAACTAAGATAGTAAAGAAATACGTATATAATCTACACACACACAACCTCCCCTAACTCTATCAAAAGTACCCTGTATTCGATATTTAACTGCTCGTACTCGGGTCCCTTCCTTAATTGTGAATTAAATAACAAGAATTCTATATCTCTAAACTAAGTGTTGAAATTTACGGTAGAAGTTTCTTTTTATTAAATCCAGTTGAAATTCATAATCCTTTAGTTTATCCTTTTGTATAGGAACCCCTTAGAATTCTCATCTGCAAGACTTGAAATTTTTCGGCCTTCGGGGTTAATAAAAAGGGTTCCCAGAATGTAAAGATTTCAGACAAGTTAAGTTTTCTCTATACTATATAGGTAATTCATTCTAACGGGGTCCAGATAATAAAGTGGTAACTCTGCGCTTAGGTTCCGGTACTAAGTAACTGGTTTTGGACTATTTGCATAAGCTCTAAATCTGAGGAAGCAGGTAAGCCTTGTTATAAGAAAAGGCTTAATATCGATACTAGAAAAAAGTCTTTGATTGAATTTACCATTATAACGCATGTAAAAAAAAAAGGAATTCCTTCACTAAAGTTTATTTGCTCCAAATTTCGTCCATATAAAAGAGAAGCTGTTGGAGGTCCATCAATGTATAAGCAGAAGTCAATTCGGGAGTTTTTTTAGAGTTATGAGGGGGTCTTATCTTATATAACCATAAGTAAATACTTTGCAAATCCTCCGTTTAACACGTAAAAGCTATCGGCTAACTCTCTGGCGTAAACTCCTAAAGTTCTGTATTACAACGCGGAATATGCAAAGGTTCAAATCAAGTTGAAGTTTTAGACCCTTACTATTCTCAATCTAGTAGAGAACTGCTCTCACTTATTCCCAACCGCGTACTCCTCTGTTCCCTTTCCTCATTACAGCACTATAGACCATAGCATCACGACAACCTGTAGTAAACTAGTCAAATCGAGGATCTTGTAAGAGAATTCGGACCTCAAATCCCGGTGTCTTATGGTCAATTAGTCTAAGGATTTGTACAGGAAGACTAAATATAAAGGTAAAAAGCCTTTTTTTACTTACTTTCTCCATGTAAGGGGAAGTTCCCCATTGGGTTTAAAATAGAACTTGAAGTACTACTTCCCTTAAAACGAAGGATTCGCGGAGTTGGTTTATTACATATAATAATAAGCAATCGGAAGACTTAGTTACAGCTATTCGGGGGTACCCCATGTACTTAACTCCTTCGAGAATAGAATATAGATAAGAGCTCCTACCTTAAATAACAGGATTTCTGTATCCCTAGAGCTATACTTGTATTCTGTAGCTTACTCTTCTTTATCTTCATACAAGTAAAATATATAGTCTTTTTCTAGCCCAACTCCTCTTACGGGCCTTACTCTTCCTCTTGTACTGAAAGCTGGAGGCATAAAAAATCCTTAAGTTCTTTCTTTTTAGATTAGGCTTCCTCTTACTGATTCTATTATTCAATGTATTTTAGAATCCCGCACAAATTGCTTTGACCTTGTTAACTAAGTAGAGATGGTGCCAAGAACCTATAGCTTAAAGCTTTCTCGCTCGAACAATGGTACTTTTTATTAGAAACTACACGAATTCTTATATCTTAGGGATATCTGGGGCAAAAGTAGGAAAGTTTATAACCTAAGAGCTCCGGATTTCACTTAGTTTTTTCTAGCCTTGTTTACTACAAAGTACTCGTAATCGCTCTACCTTAACTGTTACTCCTCTTAAGACTCAATTAGAATCTCCAACTATTTGAGAAATATTCGAGCTTAAGGACATATACAGAAGCACTTATATTTCTATATTCCTCTATCTCTATACAGCCGCCCCTTTGCTAAAATATATCCTTACCAAGGTATCCCTTCAAGGTCAACATTCCGGGGATCTCAATCTCCTAAGGTGAGACCCATTAGAAAGGCTTTTGAAACCTATGTTCTACCAGTCCTGAGGGGTCCTTAAGTGATATATGTAAAACTATAAGGAGTAGAAACCTGTAGAGTACTAGAATCCAGAGTCAAATTCCTTTTCATTTAATACAGATTCCAATTCATTTTAAGTCAACTAACCTGTTTTTTAACTACGCAGATCTTCAATTACTAGTTAAGCTCTTAGTCATATAACCCCTTATTAATTTAATTTATAGAGGTTTGTTTCCCCTTCTTTTGTAGGCCAAGGACTTTGCAGTCCATTTGAGAGGAATCCAGGCATTTCTATTTGAGCTCTCGACACGAGTTTGCTAAGTCACTACCAAAAGAATCTAATTTTAGTAAAACATAAGCCGCCATCCTGCTTTTTTATAGATATAATTTTGAATTAATTATAGGATGTAGTTAAGGAAAGACGTTCCCGGGTTTGAGCTGCTCAGAAGCTTTAAAGTAAGGGATTTTATACATTTTGTTTGTAATAGCATAAATAGCATAAAACTAAGAAGAGTTTAGCGTAGTACAGGTATAGAAGACTCCTATCAAGACAAAACAAAAGTTAGTTTAGTTTCAACAGGTTGTCTTTGACAAGAATTTCGTAGGTTCAACTTCCCTTTTTTCAAACAAAAGGAAAGCTCAAAAAATGAGAAAAGAATAGCTTATATAAGTAATGTGTTACTCTATACGGTCAATTAGGAAATCTTAAGCGTCTTTACAGCTTCCATTCAAGTCTGTCTATCAGGTAGATGGAATTGCATTTGATAGAAAAGCCAAGGGTTTGTTCCTTTTTTTAGCCAGTTAAGAGTAAAAGTTTATTAACAGATTAGAAAGAAAAGTACGTCAATACTAATTTGAGATGATGTACGCGGGTTCGAATCTGATTATCCTAGCGAACAGTATCTTTTTAAAATGACTTATATAGAAGAGCTTTAGTAGATGATATAAAAATCCTGGGTAGTTGCTCGGAATAAAATAAAATAAAAGGAATTTAGACCATATACACTATTAATGAACCTAACACTCTCTTATGCATTTGAACCCACGTATTTCTCTTTCAAGCGCACTTGAATTGCTGGACGTAAACTTGAATGAAATAGTTAACGTTTTAGTAGTTATATAATAAGGGGAATCAAATTACAAATAAGCTATGTTTCCTGGTTAAACTCTTAAAAGTCTCTTAACAACGGGGAGTCCGGATAAGCTTCTTACTTTTTTATACGATAAGCGCTAAAGAAAAATAAGAAGAATGCACTTTACTAACCAGTAATGAAATCCTTTGGAAAGCCCAGAGCAAATACGTTAAGGAATTAACACGATACCCAGGGAACCCCTAAGCTAAGGATTAGGCAAATTAGGACTAAAAGAATTGACTAATGAATAACTAATAGGTAAAGTTAAGTATAAAGTAAGGGAGGGGCCTTCCATAGTCTTACATCAGTAATAAGTACAAGCGACAAGAGGATAGGTAGTACAAGAGGAGGCCTGAATAAAACGTAAGGGAAATCCCATTAATAGATGGTTTTTTCTAGTCTGTCTGTAAGGTAGCTTCCTAATGGGGCTTTTAATTATTAAGAGTAAGAACTCCAGAATTAGTCAAAGGCTTTCTATATCTATAAGGGAGTTTACTCTTATTATGCTTAGTATCCAGAATAGGGATAAATAGAAGGAATTCTAAAATATAGTAAAGTTGCAAGACCCTTAATAAAAGGTAGATAATTAAAAAATACAGTAAATCCAAGGTAAAGGCTTCAAAATGTACCGCCCCACACATTACTTGGTATATAAACTATTGATAAATGCTATTCTATCTAGACAGTAAAACTTTGGGCTTTGGATTCCTTTTGTCTTAATATTATAAAGTATTTACAGGAAATTTCAAAATAAAATAGAGAAAGTCCTCTTACTTGTGTTCCTCTTTTTTCAAGTTTCTGGTTTTCGGATAAAAGTAAAATAAGATAGCTTAAAGTAATGAGTTTCCGGTAAAAGCAACATTTGGGAGTTAAAGCTAAACAGTTTTTCCAGTTAAAGTGAGAGTGTATGCTGTTGCTCTTGTTGGTCATATCATAGTGTATCGTGTATTATTAAACTATATCTATTAAGAAGTCTAGGTATAGTTTTTCAAGAAATCATGAATAAGAAGTTGGTGGGCTATTAACTGTTCATGTACTCTCAAGAAACTATATAACATAGCCCTCCTTCACAGAGTTTCAGTCAGGTAGATTACTAAAAGACTATCTACATCCCTCCTTAGCGATAAAAGCATAGCACAAGAGGAATTATCCTTACCAAAAGAAAAGAGTTGCTTCTTATCTTCTTATTGTTAGTGCTTTCATATTTGGTTTTATAAATTTGTACACTTTATCTTAGTAACGAAGGGGGACTTTACCGCTCTCGGATAAGGGTCAATTCGTGTGTATTAAACTAGCATGTCTTTAGGGGTTTTCTTGTGAATTAATACCCGGTCGAAGCTTATAAGTGTATAAGAAAGGAATTCAGAACTTAAGCATAACCCCTAGATTTTTCTGTTCCTAGTTCGCTTAACCTAATAAATAGGGGCGGTTTGCTTTGTGATACAGGGCCCTTATAATCCTGGTTAGTCCAAAAGCATTGGCTAAATTCCACTCTATCAAGTTTTTTATCCCCGGATTTGCCTGACTCTTGTATCTTCTTTTTTTCTATATAATCTACAAGTTATTGATCAGTTTTTATAGGTAAATAAATTATTATACTTGGGAGTTTGACTCTAAACTAAAAGACTTCATTCTCTCTTTTCGATTGATGGAGCACTTTTTGATACTGCAAGTTCAAATGGGGACTGTCACTAAAGAAATAAACCAAACGCACCCAGTTTACTAAAAAGTCCGGCTTAGCCTTATAAGTTTGTAAGATTAGAAGTTATTAAGTAATACTAATAAAACAATTGATACTTAAGATCCCAGGGTTCCGTTGTTACTCCTGTCAGGGTTTTAGCCGATTTTCCCCTTTTTTTGACTTAATGTATATTTAGGTGTATAATCGTTAACTGATATTTCACAAGGAATTCCACTTAAAAATAATTGCAATTTCAATTCATAACATAAGGAGGACGCCTGCATCTAAGTATAACAATCAGGAGCCCCTCTTCTTTTCCTAGTCTGGTACGGGCGAACACGAAAACTAAAGATTCTCCTTATAACCAAGTTAGGTGATTCTTCCTTGACTCTCTTTAAGAATTTAGGATCTTTTCTTTAGTAGAATAAAGAGAGCTATTCGTTAGTCAGTTTTAAGGGCTCTTGTTGAGAAGAGGGAGTAAAAAACAACACCGATAAGAGCAGACCCCCTTCCTCAGGATTTCCCCTTACGAATCCGGGACCGGGCACCAAAGGGGCAGTGAGACTTTCACTCTACATCATTTATTCCTTAAACATCTTTAACCAAAGTGTACAGTAACACAGTAAGGTAAGAGTTCTAACCCCGTAGCACTTAGAAAAACTAAGAAATCTACCTCTCCTTATTTTAGGAACCCTCTAAACAACATTCAAAGAGCGGGCAACCTCTTAAGTTCTTTATTAGTCTCAGGTGCTAAAACAAATAGAATATGGAAAAATCCTTCCCTTATTGTTAAGGCCGCCCTTTAATTCTAGCTAAACAAACTTCCTAAGGAGACTGCTCCGAGCAAACTAAGCCTCTTGCACTTAAATTACCTAACCCCAAATAAATTAGTTAAGAAGCTCTTCCTACTCCTTGCTCTTAGAGGACTTACCAAGACTTTTCTTATGAGCTATACCTTATTCAGAGCTATTCACTTCTAGTTACGAGCCCACTTAACCCATGACTTGAGATTCCCTAAACCAAGGCGCTGCCAACTGACAACACTTACTAGATTCGAGGTTACTATAACTAGAGTATTCAAACTAAAACGAAATCTAGTATTTAGATAAGTCATTAAAAGGAGTACCAAGCTAAAGCATCCCTCACAAACAAGACCAAGCTAGTGAATAAGACAAGAGAAGTCCAAAGAAGAAGGAATTGACTATAGGAACGAACGGCAGGAAAGCTTGTCTTGAGAGTCACTCCTTAACAAAGCAATTGAGACAATGAAGTTTGGATATCCCTTAACAAAAGGTGTAAATAGTCTTATTAGGTCCTTTTCTAGTCCGGAAAGTAGCTTCAGAGTATAAGGAAGAAAGTCCTAAACCAGAGTTCTCTAATCCAATACTATTTAGTAAGAACTCCTAATTAATCAGGTGAGGTAGCCCACGCTCGGCCTTCATCTTACGCTTTTTAGTATCTGGAATAGTAAGATAAGATGTTAGGAGTAGGCAAGGCCTGGCTGAACGAAGAGAGGAGGGTTGGCTTGGTTTGAACTAAGTCA
>JAYMTH010000037.1:0-46832 GCA_036897465.1 Pelargonium australe
GAATTTCCTAGTTATGAAAGCAGGTATAAAGAATAGGCGTTTTTATGTCTCAACTATCTACCAAGTTAAGACTCTATGATTTCTGTTAAACAAGTAGTTTAAACTGGAAAATATTTAGGTTCAAGTCCGTCGGTTTTAGCTTTTTATTAAAGAAAAGGATAAGTTTTCCTAGTATATCTATAATAGAAAGACCCTGCTTTTCTAAACGGAGTAGATATAAAGAGAGAAAACCTGCGAATACTAATTAAAGTAAATATAATAACCCCCTAACAAGAATATAAGTATAGCTACAGACTACAACAAAAGCAAGACCCATAAGACAGGCGGGGCTCACAATACGGGTTATAAGAAAAGGTGTAGCCCCATAGAACTCCTAAGAGTCTAGTTTCTTAATCAAGACAGTATAGCTAGGATAAGTGCAAGTAATCCTATTTGTGTTTTTGGCTTCTGGTTAAAGTCATAGGAATACAGTAGTAATTAGTTTAATTAAAGAAGCGCCGTGGGGCTTGAACTCAAGTATTTTTCTGGCAGCTATGTTAATAAATAGGTAAAGAATCAAGTTTACGATTCCAGACGTTAAGTAAATAGTAAAGGATCCTTAGGAATTTTCTAATCTTGGAGCAAGGGTATCTGGTTTCCTAGTCTAAAGTAATTTTAGTTTGTAATGATAGAAGTTTTCATGGTTGGAGAGTCGGGGATATTCATGCAATAAGACCGCTACTAAGCCCCATAAGAAGGCTCGTAAGAGATAGCCAAGAGGAAAGGTACAACCAAGATAGTTATAGCAGCGATAGGTATTCGGAAGGGTATTAAAATTAAGACAGCTCTAAGTAATAAAACAGGTATTAAAAGGTATGGCTAGGATAGGTATTATACAGAGTAAGAGTCACAAAGTAAGTCAAGTTAAGTATCAGTACTACAAGAGAATCGAGGATTTCCTTATTGTAAAGTTAATTTTACAAGTTAAGTAAGCCTGCTAAATATAGATCTTGCTATTCTAACCGCTGACTTTTTTTTTTATCTGGACTCATAGACTTTAGATTTTTTTTACCTAGTTTCGATACTTATAGTTTAGGAAAAGTTCGTCTATAGTTACCGAGTATAGATACTGGATTGGCTAGTTATGTAGTTTCACTTTCAATTGAGGGTTTCCCTTTTTATAAGTGACCCATAATAGGAGTACCCCTCTAATTTGGAGGAGTCTAACCCTAGACTGGGCGCCGCAGTTCTATTATACTTTTTTTACCAGATTTATTAGCTTCTCTATCTACCCAATTATGGCTTTTTTAGTAATAGAATGTCACAGTTGAATTTTGACTTTAAAAGTGTGCTGCGGAATAATAAACAAGAGAAAGCAAGAAACACAACCACTAAATCTCGCCTTTTATACTGGAGTAAAGGGATTCGAACCCTTGGCATGCGGATTCCATGAACCCGTGCTTTACCACTGGGCTACACTCCAAAAACAACTGTATTTAACTAGTAATAAAAACAACCACCACCCTCCCTTGCAAAGGATGAGCTAAATCTATTTTAAGTCTTTCTTGTTACTGGGGCCTCTGAATTCCTGAATGCTCGGTATAAGGTAATTCCTTTTGCTCCTTCTTTCTCCATAAATCATGATTTTAAGTCTAATTTCAAATGTATCTTGGTTCCTTTTTAAGCTTTTTTGTTTTTATATCTTTCACGTAACTCTACTACTATTTTTAATACTAATTATAGGAGTCCTAGAGAGCTGGATTTATTTATCAGAGTACTTTAGCAAAAAACTTCCAAAACTAAATTACTTATATAAAAGAGCAGTAAACTATCAAAAGCACGGGTATTGGTGTAGGATCCATAAGTATGAATACTCAAATTATATAAAGGTAGGCACGTAGCATAGCGTTCAAAGTACGAACCCGAAAAAGGGTGGGTTTGGACCCCTTTTGATAAGAAGTTAATACTTAATAGAATCTTTTCTATAAGCTCCTAAGAGAGGCTGATATCCGGGATACCGGGGCAATTAGACTTGAACCTATGGGATTTTGACTAGAATTACTTTGCTCTACCACGGATCCTGCTTAATAAGTTTATCTAATGGAACTAAGATTTTACCTCATTCAAGAAAGTGAGCAAATTCACGCGGGTTTCTTGGCTAAACCATTTTCATCATTTACATTCACTGTATATAAGATTTATTCTTTTCAATCTATACTTTTTAAATTCCAAACTTATTTACTGGACGGTGCGCCTACTCCCTCCTAGTACCCCCTAAATACACACACATATGTATACAATATTTCTCTGAACTAAAATCCAAGAAGAATTTGCCAAAAACTAGGTGCTTTAGTATAACAATGAAATCCTTAAAGCCTACCAAACAAGGTACTTTCCAGGACTACTTTCTCCTATATTCCTTATTTACAGCTATTCCTAGGTTTATAGTTTACTTTTGAACTTTAAATAACTAAGATAATTCCGAACATATATTATTTAATAAAGGCTTTTTGGCCCTTTGAGAGGTAACAAGTAGCTACTATTTGCGTTTAGACATATACCCCTAAACCTAAAGCCCGGATATTAGTTAACGTTTTAGGCTTCCAATCTCCTTGACCGGGGTATTAGAGGTTCCTACAGATACTATAATAAGTTGGAAACCCTTGCATGTCAGAACAAATAGGCCACCGATCTATCCCAAAGGAAGCAATCATATTTCTTTTGGTAAAATCAAGAGTCATACCAACCCTTGTTATTTGATCCTGATTCTAGTAATTCAGCTAGTGTATAATTTCCCATCAAGCACCCCAGATCTCAGTTATGGCTCTAAAGTAAAAGGACTTCTTCAGTTCTTATACATCAGGTAGCAATCTCTACAGTAAATTGTTTTTGTGCTTAGCGGAATCTTATATGGCTCTGTTTTGGAAAGAGGGTAGTATAAAAAGCGACGAAAGAATCTAAAATGTAACATAAGAGCCCACTTCTTATTTATATAACATTTAAGAAAGGGTTTTCTCATTTTAAATCAAATAACTATGGCTTGGATATTCCTTCTAGTTTACAATAAGGAGTAAAATAGTATTAAAAGGATCCCCCCCCCTGCTCTAGGTGAGTGAGAGATTATATCCCCCCTACACTCTTTTTTTTTATTGCTGTTCCTAACTCTGTATACCAACGTTTAAAACCTGTTTTGCTACTAATACCTAATTGCTTTTCAGCACTGGTAGATCTCGACTAATATATTGCAAACGGGATGGCAGGGCTCAAACCTATGATATGTAAGGGAACCAACTATTTTAAATATCCTAGAAAAGCTAGAAAACTACAGAAAAGGGCTTATTCTTTCCATCTAAGTATGTCTTTAAATACAACATTTAAGAAGGATCCGATCCATAATTTTTAATAGATTGGCACGGGGAATTAAAGGAAAGAAATTTAAAAATATAAACTAAATAACGGGATTTAGGCAGTTTTTTTACTCTTTTTTATTCTCACTTAACCAAAACTCTGCTTTCAGGAACTTTGTTTAATTGAATTCTTTTTATTGCAGTATGCCTTCTTGGCCGATTATCAAAATATGTATAGAGAAGAAAGGAAAGTCTTATAAAACTTTGGACTGGGAGCTGCCGTTTCAGTACATACAAAATGCATAAATAAGTCCATAGAAATTTGATACAAAGGATTCCAAATTCTAAACATACATAGTAATAAAAGTAAAAGTGATCTATTATACAAGCATTAAAAACCTGGGCTTATCTTAGTTACTAAAAAATCATTATAAACAAGTAATACGCTTAATGAAAAGGCAATAACTTTATCTATCTTATCTGGTCCGGCGGTGAAAAGAGTGTTTAATATTTAGTAATTAGCTTTATTATATATTCTAATCATTACTTTTTATACAATCTTCAGTCAGAACAAGCTTGGGGTAGTTTAGTTGTTTAATCTCTATTAGCACTAAAGGGTCGCCTCGGAATGCCTATATTTTCGATACAAGAAAGCGGATCGCTACTACGACTAGTAAAAATCCTCTACAATTAGGGGCTGCTTTCTCTAACAAATGCCCTTTATAAATTGGATATCAAAAAACAAAGAGCTAGAGCTGCTTGCTTGTTGGGGCTCTATTTCATCAAGGTGCACAAAAAGGGGTTTCTTATCAGAATTTCTTCGAGAAAAACCTAAACGAAAAATTATATGTATTTTTAGAATATTTGAGGTAGAAAGAGAAGTTAAGGAAGTACTTTTAAAACCTGTTTGTAATAGCAAGGAAATACCCTTCTAGTCTCTATAAATGTTACTAGGGTGTTTGATCGAACTAAAAAAACAAACATATCAAATAGGACTTTTTATGTCTTTTTGTAAGAGGTGTCAATTTCTTACGACTCGTGCCAGATCTCAAAATCGAAAATGGAATATTTGTCTTTTTATTTCTTTATCATCTTAAGGTAATTTGATCTGTCATTCTTTTCCTAACCAACAACTCGCTTTAATCTCGTAAACTACTATTACTTCTATACGGCTTGAACCAACGACACTCGCCAATTTGACGGAGTGCTCTACCAACTAAGTTATACACCCGGGGAAGTCGTTTGCTTTCGTAGTTTAGGAAATAGGAAGAAGAGTGAGATATAGAATTACTTATCCGGCTTAGCTAATCCGTTTTATTTGAAAGGGAGTTCTTTACAAATATAAAGTAGAATAAGGGCGGTTATACGCTAAATTACTAAACAAATAATACACAAATAGATTAACCATGAAAGTAAGGAGAACCGGCAAGATAATATCAAGAAACTCCTATAAATTATAGGGAATTGAACCTAAAAAAATTAGTTTAGCTCTACTTGACAGGAAAGATTTAGTCCTCTTTATTTATAAAAGACAGGGGGTTCGTAAGAAGTCATTCCTATAAATTTACTTACAATACAAGAACTTTTCTACAAATCAGAGAGATTCTTTTAAGAGGGATCCCCTTTTTTGTACTGGATTAATGGGCTTCGAACCCGCGCATGAGAATTCTTTGAATCGGTGCTTTACCACTTGAAAAAAACTACCCACTTTACTACTAAACTGTAATTGGTAAAGGATGAGCTAAATATATTATTCTATATAGAATAAAGATAAGCATCAAAAAGCAAAAAAAGGAAATCTCAGGATATTTAGACCAATATAATCCAGTAAATTAAAGGGCATAAAGACAACCCCTTTCTGAGAAAATGCACCACTTTATCCAATTTGAAATGCTTACCTACCTTTCTCTCTCTTTTTTAACAATTAATAAATCAGTAATCTCTGGCAAATTCCTGGTTAACCTAGCTGTTACAAGCGAAAGTCTGCATTATATATAACCAAGAGTGTAATAGGTGATTACAAATCCTATAAATATATATATTAAAGTATACATATATGTATATGTCAGAATCATTGGAGTAAGTTAAAACTAAAAAGTCATTAGATATAACACCCCTATCCTTGTACGGCAGCTTAACAGGGGTTAGGCGACGCAGCTTTCTACTTACGAACCCCCATTTCATAAAGATCAAAGGTATCCTTGAGATATAATTATGAAACCTTAAACTTTTTTTTTTTCTTCTCTTAATAGGAACTTAGCATTCTTATCAAGAGAAACAAGACAATCAGTACGCGCTTTTCTAATCCTCACTTTCACAACAACAAAAGCAGATATTTTCTAGCTAGAACAGTGGAGAAAACCTCATGAGATACGTGGTTCAAGGAACCCCCCTACTGGAGAAGTTCTTTGATTCCTATTCAACCATGCTATGATATTAGACACTTATGAGATTTAGACTATTAAGGGTTTGGTGAGATCATTGGAACAAAGTCTTTAATCTGTGGAAAAATAGATTCGAATACTTAAGTTTGTAGTTTTTATGAAGGGTTTGCTTTTATTCTATAAAGGGTCTCTTACAAGTTTATTAATCTTTAAAAAGGGATTTACCTAGTAACTCATAGAAGGCGAGGGGCTCCTAAGTATTATCTCAACATGAAGCTTGGGTATTCAATCTTAGTAAAATACGGAGATCCAAGATACCCGTGGAATCTAGTAATATAACCTATTACTCCTACAACTAAAAGGAATTTAGTAGCTTAACTTATCTCAGGTTTTGTAACTTAGCCTGAAAAGGAATACCTTTTAACCCGCATTTGTTCGGTACTCTCTCTTTAGGAAATTTTTAAATATTCGGTATTATTAAGAAATAGTGATAGCAAGAATATGGTTAAAACCCTGTACTTTCTAACAAATAAAGCTGCCTTCCGAAAAATAAAAATTTTTTTGGAATCCCTGTGAACCTTAAATCAAGATATACCTAGACATTAGAAACCCTACCTATAACTCCCTCTTATTAAGCTAAAGTTCTCCCTGAATCTCATATTAAACCTTTGACTTTTGGTGTTAATTATCTTATACTTAGTACAAGCTTTTTGAGCTAATATGGTATATGTCGTTTAGTTCCTATTTATCAAAACCTGTGCTTATACCCCGAAAGGGAAGTTGGTAATAATTGCATTTACTTTAATAAGCATTGAACGCCTTTTTCATTACTATAAAACAAATGCTTAAGTTCCTGTCCAGAGCAGTCTAACTTATTCTTATTAGAAAACAAGATCTCTTTTTATATAATTGTAAAGTTATAATAGGATGCTCCTTCAGACAACCAAAGTAGGAAAAAGACTCCTATAGAGTACTTTTATGCATTTCCACCGCGATTCTTCTAATTCTAAGACTTCTAGACTATAGACCCCTTTCTTTATTATATATATATATTAAAAGTACAACAGGTTTATTTGAGAGTCTTGTTTTCTCATACAAGAATTTATATCTTCCGTACTCTTTGGGGTTCCTTGAAATGCTAAGTTTGGTAGATTTCAGTAAGCGATACTTCTTAAATGCAATTCTAAGTTGTTAAACGACGAAGCTTCCTTTTATAGTAAGTCAAGGTCCAGAAAATTGTAAAGTACGCAGTACATTAGATTCCCCGAGTCCTATACCCCAAAAATTCTCGATTGAAAGCAAAAGAGTTTTAGCAGAAATATATGAAGGCAGTTACTAGAGCAAACTCTTCAAGAAATGAGTAATAGCAATACTTCTTTATACTTTATAAACAATTTATTTACCCCCGCCTCTCTTCCTACCCTAGCTAGGTATCGCCTGTTTTATCATGACTAAGACAAGACATATTAGAGTTTTAGTTTATGTGACACTTATTTATATCTGTAATATATAAAAACTTAGAATCTTAGGCCTTATACGGGTATATAATAGGGGGTGTTTGACTTATTTTAAGTATAAGTTTCTCCTCAAGAATTGGAGATCTATAACAAAGTAGGATGGTTTGAGACAGAGTTTATTTTTTGAACATTATCTATAGAATTTAGAATAAAAACTATCTGCTAAATCCATTTGAGGCTCTACAAATACCTTAACTAGCTTTGGAGACGCATTACCTTTAAGCTAGCGTAGGCTTGCAATAAGAGCATAACCTATATATTTCTTAAGTTGCATTTTTTGTTAATACATCAGATTCCTTATTTATATGAGTCTTTCATATAGATTATCTCGAATTTCTTACTAAGGCTTCTCAGTAAAAATAAGAAACTGGCGGAAGGCCTCGTCCGTAGTTTAGGGCAAAAACCTAGTATTAAATAAAACCGGGTTTACTTGTTTAATTTTCTAACTGGATATTCCTAAAAAAAAAGTATCTTGTTACAGTCTTTTTATACCCAATAGGAGGGGACTCCGTTATAAGGATTGCCGTAGTCTTAGTTTAATCTAACAAAAGTACTGATTGTCTAGTTTCAGAAGAGGGGCTTTCTTAGTTTCTTAGAATAAAAGTCTATACTCCCGTAATGCTTTTTCTATATTATTACTAGACAGCAACCTCTTAGAAGGGGGCTCCTAATAGGTTAAAGTAAAAACTGCTTCGATTGTGCAAAGTTAGGCAACGACTTTACTCGCGGGTCTTTTATAAACCACTATGAAACAGCAAGAATTTAGTTAATATACCTACTGGAAAAGATTGGAAAAAAAACCATGGATAGAATCCAGATACTCCTAGTCAGAAATTACTCTCTTATTACAGTAACAATACCTACTCATATTATTAAAAATTATTAAAGTGTGAGTATGTTATTATTAAAACCTTTATTTTAAGAAGCAAAAGCTCGCCGGCCTTACAAAAAAAATCATTCAGAGCTTTTTACTGGGTTCTCCTTATCTGAATCCTATAGAAAGATAACTAAAAAAGAATTCTTTTATATAGTTAGGTATGTAATAAAATCACATATACTGATTCAAGGGAGGGTCCAGAATGTAATATTAAGAACTTCTTGCAATAGATTAAGACGGACACTTAACTTAACTCCCACTTACGCTAAAATGACTCGAGTAATATACCAATAATATGGAACTTATAGAAACCATATTAACTAATACCTTAATACTGTGTATTTCCTAGACAACTTCAATAGGGAGTATCCCCGGGTACTTCTTTACTATACCTACCATACCCTTATTTATTTTACTGAGATCTCTCTAGGTATACAAGTAATCACTAATTATTCTTGAACCTTAGAATGCATCCGTAATAGAAGTTCATATACTATATTCCTATAATTACTAGTAAGTACACGGCAGGGATAATTTCAGTATCCTTTATTTTATTAGAGCAAAAGACTAGGATAGGTCGGGTTCGTAGTTCAAGTCCACCATCATGAGGAAAGATAAACAAGGGGGTCTACAATGGAATCAAATAAGGATTTCCAAGTACAAGCTTAAAAAACCTCTGGAATCCTGGAAAAATAAAAGGCTAAGTTATATAAAAAGCTCAAGTACAGGGATTCCTTCTCTTGTTACTGTTCCTTTGGTTAAAGGTAATGAGTTTCGACGAATTTATAGAGTAAGATATAAGCTAAAGCGGGGTTTGTTTTCTTATTTTCTTTCCCAAAATCCAGTTTAAGTGGGGAGTCATAAGGAACGACTAAAGTTTTTTATAGTAAGTCCTCTTTTCCTAAGTTCGGGATCAAAAGAAATACGGTATATAATAAGGGGAGCCATTATTTATGTATTTGATTATGTTGTACCCCGTGCTTCTTATCTCAAAGTAATAAGTAATTTCTTAATGAATAGGGGAAACAACTAAAAGGTCAGAGGGGCTTCTCTGTCTTGCTTACCTCCCTACACCTCTGAAAAACTGAAAATTGTAAAACTAAGGCTAAAGCAGGTTAGCTCTATAAAAGTAAGATCTAAGAAATTGGGTGTAGGTAAAGAAGAATAAAATATATTTTAGAGTTCCCTAGGGTGTCCCGACAAGTTTTCTAAGAACAAGGAAAATTAAGAAGAGTTTCTTAACAAATACTAATAAAGGTAGGCATTTAAGTTCCTGTTTTGATGGATAATTGTTGCGTTAGAGTTTTTACTGATTAAATTAAAGTGTTTTTTTTACAAAACGCTATAAACTCAGTAAACTGGGAGCAAGAGCATGTTCCTCTTTAAGTTAAATCTTGAATATGGACTCCAAAGTCCTAAAGTTACAAAGGGATTTGTTTTTTATAAAGATACAAGTAGAAAATTCTTAAGGTTCTTAACTAAGGTAAATGATCTTCTTCAACAGATTGGCAGATATTGAAATTCTTCAGTTCTATATAGCTTTAACCCTTAGGATCTCTGTAATTCTAAAGACTCCTGGCTTCTTTTTTACCTTCTACTCAAGGAAGACCTATTCGCACCTTTTCTTTTTCAACGTAAAGGCGCTTACATCTAGAGTAAGCAGTTTTTTTTTTAATTAAGTACGATTTAGTAGAATTAATAATAGGAATTTCCAACAAAACAGATTAAGCTGTCAAGCATTGTCAGCCATTAGAGCGGGTTTCCATTATATGCCATGTCTATTATAACCAAGAACTCAATAGATCCCAGCGAAATGAGAGTACGTTCTCTGTGCCTAGTTTTAGGTCTTGCTGTCACATGGTTTCATCTTATTGGTTTGCACTTGACTAACAACCGCCCTTACTTGCAGGTTTTATCCCTTTTTTGATTCAAAACCCTGTGAGAGACTTGTTAGAAACGAGCGGGTTACTTTACTAGTCAAGTTAAGCCGATAAGTTTCGAACCAAGAAAACTTTAATAAAAAGGGGCAACCTCCTAAATGAGAAATAGCCTAAGTCTAAAGGCCAGGGACATGGGTTTTAGAGCAAAAGCTTTTATTCAAGTGGTTCAAATCTAATGAGTTTCCAAAGTTAGGTGGTAATATAAGTTCATATTCAGTGTGAAGCTTCATTCTAGGGGGTCTCTTTAGTTGTAGATATCTTTTTTTTTCAGAGAATAGCATATTCGGTTAAAAAAGCAAAGAGAGTCGATCTTAGTTTCTAATTACAAATCGGATAGTAATTATAGATGAATGTACTATCTTTCTTTAAAGAAAGCTTTTCTCCGTCCTCTCTTAAATATCAGTCTTATAAAATAAAAAATAAGAGCTATTCTAAAATAGCTAATGGGGATTAGAGTTTGTCAAGCAAAGAGGATTCTCTATAGTAAAGATAGAGAGCGCTCGTATTAGGATAAGGAACAAAGAAAGAGTCAAGGGAGTTTGGATTTAATTAAAGAGTCCCTATGTTTTTAGTATTTGGAAGTGGTAATTAAAACCTCCAACCAGTAAACTCATTGATTGACTGTAGAGATTCTTCAAGGAATTCCTTAGCATAACCCCTTCTAACGCTCTATCTGCATATAAGTTTGTTTGAGTAGCTATAAGCAAACACACGAAATATATCCTATCTCAGACGAGAATTGCTTATTACTCAACATATAACGCAGAAAATCTAAATATAGAAAGCAACTCTTCAAGTAGAAATTAAAAAGCAATTTAATTTCCAGTATATAGAGAAGCTAGAGGTCTGACACATGAGAGCTGCTTCTCCGAGGAATGGAAAAGCAAAACAACCTTCGGTTCGGGTAATGCTGGGATTTCCTTAAAAATACAGTTTACAAGTAGGGCTTGCGTTTTAACAGGTCAAGAATTATATGATTTACACTAACCGAGGTCTTTATTATTACTATTATTATAATAGTTTACAAATCCTCGTAGCAATGCTTTTTGGACTTTTCGTGTTATAAGCGCATTAGAACCCTTTGTTGTACGTCGGTACCTAAGAATACGTGCAACGCAACTATAACTTTAAGCCAAAGGTAGACACATACTGAGGTACAGGATATTAAACCGGAAACCTTAGAACAAATCTTGGAATACTCTAGTAGCAACGAGCCCTCAAATATGAACTTTTTTTATCAATTTTACTTAAATCCAAAATTTTAGTCATTTACAGTACTGTTCTTTATCTGCGGAAGGAGATTGAGGATCTATAAGAATATCCGCAGTAGAGTGAAGTTAGTTTAATAGAAATGTCACGGGAAAAGTTGGCTTAAGAAAAGCTCCTAAGCAAAGCAAAGGTAAATAACAGTGGTTAAGAAGAAATACTTCATATATTTTCATATATATAAATGACTTTAAGCTCATGTAATTTATTGGGTCTATCCGAGTGGGAAAACGTCGCTAGAGTTTAGTTTTCATTATAAGCTATGGAGTTAGTTGGCCCGAATCAGTCAGCTCTCAAAGTTTTACTACAGAACTCTTGCCTAATAAGTTGCATTTAAAATTTTTAGTCATAGTGTATTTGGACCCCTCAACAAAAAGCAGACGCATTAGCTATTATATCACAAAAATGTTCTAGGAATCCTTAGTATGTTTAGTAACTAACCAAAACCAAAAGGGAGAATTGACCGGGAGCCTCGTATTTTTAAGGCTATTGACACGCTTATGCAGACTTATATAGGGGCATTCCTATCCTAATTTGATAGATAGTACGAATAAGGCCTACTGTTAGTAGCGTAGAGGAGTAGTGAATTTATAAAACTTAACAAAGAAAAGTATATAGTTTCTCAAAAGGCTTCCTTTGCACCATATTGTCCCTATAAATATAATACCGGCCTGGTCTTTACTTCTTTTTTACTGTTGTAAAGGAGTTGCAAAAAAACTAAGAAGGACTCTTGGTACATGCCTTGGAATCTCGCAAACAAATAAGTGTTTGGTTTGTTAGCACCAGCTTTTGTTTAGATAAAAGGGACTCATAACCTTCGCTCTACAAGCACTCAGGAATTCCAGCATAAGTAATAGATAGAAAAAGATTCGAAATTATCCCACTGGGTCTTATTCAAGCTATGTGCCTTGTAAGACTCTCTATTTAATACCTTTCCTATACTTCTTACAAACTAAAAATCGACAGAAACTTTATTAAGGCTACAACCTATTACCAAATTTTCAAATAAAAAAAACAAAGAAAAGACTAACCTGAGATTCCTTTTGAATACTTATCTATCAGAATTTCCCTAACCTATAAAATGTTTCCTAATATCAAATATACAGACTAAACATATAATCTATAAATGAACTTAACTAGGACCACTACTTTAATTTCGAAATTCCTAGGAGCCTTTAGCCTTTAAAAATACAAGGAAAAGTGCCCAATTCCTAAGCTTTATAGCCTCAACGAGCCCACTCTCACTCTGTATTGGCTCCTATCCTAGTGTTACTTATTTAATTTACAAGATTAATATTAATAGTATAAATGAATAGATTTAAAAGCAACCGCTTTATCCGGGATAATTTCTTAGTTTTGAGCCCCAGGCCTCGGGTCGTATATAAGAACCGGTCGGATTTGAACCGACGCATGTAAGTTTTGCAGACTCATGCCTTACCACTTGGCTACGGTTCCCTTTTTATCATACATGAAATACTTTCTATCAGAATGTTGTCGAGAAGAGAAAAAGATAGAGTAAAAAGGGAGTCTATATAAGTTATTAAGTATTTAGGATTTTTCTATTTTGAGTGTAAAAAGGGACCTAGCAAATAACCGCCCCACTTTCAGTACTAATAAACGCTAACTACCCGAAATTAATGAGTCTTCTAAAATCCGGGGGTCTGTCCCAAAGCCTGCTACTATAACTGAAGTAAAGAAGTTTAATCTAAAAAGGGGCCTAATCTTTGGCATCCTTTTGAATACAATACGAGGGCCTAGTCATAATACATAATAGTTTAAAAGCGAGCAAAGGTAGATTTAGATCCTCGTTTTAGATTATCCCAGGCTTATCTTGAAGAAAAGGTATAAGCACTTAGAAACTTATTTTTAAAAGCCGGATTTGTTGGATTTTATAGTACTAAATGTTACTGATAAACCGGGCATCTTAATGAACATACACTTTGGGTTTAGGTTTAACTTATAGCAGACAGGTTACTTAAGATAGCGGCAATTTCCTTCTTAATTTTTAGGTAATTACGCACCTTTCGTCGAAGCAGCCGGGACACCCTATAATTTCTGTAATAAAGATTTTTGAACAAGGCGAGGATAAGTACAGAAGTCTTTTAGATAAAGGGTGTATTCAAGCAAAGCGTACTTTAATTTAGGAATTCGTATAACCAAAATCTACTTTAACCGCCAGTTTCCTTTGAGAAACACAGAGCAATTCTAGTTAGCACATTCTTTTTATTTTGAGCAAGTAGTTCCTAATACCGAAAAAGCTATTTAGAAACTGAGTAGGGTCCTTTTGCTAAGTGTCAGATATTCTTGGTATTTTTGGCAAGCTCTTGTATTTTAAGGATACTAAAGCGGTTACCTAGGACCCTTTTCGCGGATTACCCTGTAATACCTCTGCCCTTCTACTAGCAATAAAAAACGGTAAACTCCATTATGCTCAGGCAGTTGAGTCATATAAGGAATGTAATAATTAAAATACGAGGAATCTCTTGGCCCTTAATACTTTAGGTAATATTTATTATGGGGATACCCTGAATATTTAGCAAGTACCTTATTATATTAAGCAACTCCCAGCTACCCACTTACAAAAAGCTCTAGATCCTAATAACACAGTCCGGAAGCGGGTGGTTATTCGAAAATACCTTCGAAGGAAAGCGGAACACGCGTCTAATTCAAAAGCTTGCAATATTTTAACACCCGGCACTACTTAATACAAAAGAACTCCCTGTATGGCCTTTTCGTGCCCTTTAAAGCTAGTTAACAACCTCCCGGCGTATTTTTTTTTTTTTTTCAATTCAATTTAATTTAGTTTTTGTACCTTAAATGATTGTAGTATAACTTGCGTTTGAGAATTAGAAAGTATAGCTCTTTAAATTTGTAATACAAGCCCAGGTTCCTACTCACCCCCCCTTTGTTTTATCCGTTTTTCCTTGTAGAAAGGCTGAGGAGCTCTACCTTCTAAGAAATAGGAAATTCTTTTCGGATGTTTGTTATTCGACAACGGGAAACTCGTTCAAGCTATGGGTACAAAGGGGACTCTTTATTTTTTATGAGAGAGGCTTCATCTATGAAGTACTTACAAATGCGTATTTATTAGATTTAGGGTATCACTACACAGGAATCCGGCGTACAAAATAGTGAAGAAAACCTTTGCTCTTAATCAAAATATGACGAGTCTTTTTGTATATAGTTCACACAACACCCAGAGGTTACCACACCTTGGACTAGTTTAAAAAGTCCAGACTCATAAATAAAACGTATTCATAAAAGTACTGAAATTATCCTCTAGTTGTGTCCTAAGTATCAGAGGGGTGTGTGTGTATATGGGTTTACTGGAATTGGTATAAGTAATATAAGGACTTCCGCGGCTCTGTCTTGGGCTTGTGTCCTTTTTAGAGCGCCTCCTAGAGATTGAGACTTAGCATTTAATGTATTTTTCAGTAGGATCTGATTAAAAACCTATAAGAAGAAGCGCCCCATTTTTTTTTTAATTACAAGCAAGCGAAAAACAGTTTGAAGAGAGGACTTGAAATCCATTGGCGTATTGTTGAATACCAGGCATAAAACAACAATACAAAAAAGCAAAAATAATAAGAGTCTTCCCTATAAGTATAGACAATTATTGAAAATATTAGCCTAAATTGATAACGTAAATAGGGGTCGCTTTTTACTTACTAGGTCGAGTAGTATAAAACTCAAAAGGGTATGAAGAGAGATATTGAGTCTGTTAGTTTTTTTATAAGAGGTACAAGATACTACATATGTTAAAGAGTTGACTCCTAATAGTTACGGTAAGTGGGCTCGGAGCAAGAATTGCTACTATATTCTTTTTTCGCCAAGCAACTATATCCTCAAGGGTTCCATTATCAAATGTCTTAAAGAAATCTTTTCCAAAGTACATTATAGGCGCTGACGGCATAATTCTGGAATTAATTCATTAAGGAGTACGTAGTTTAGCTTTTGTCATAAGACTTTCATTTTTTTTTGTAACTAGTAAAGGCCGCATAAGAACTAAAGGCACAAAAACCACTTGAGAATTCCAGGTTAATTATGTAAAGCACGTGAATGTATCTAGTTGTGGCATAAATTAGGAGACACAATAATTGCTTAGATAGAATCGCTTACATTAGTCTAGAAAATTAGTTCAAGTTGTATTCCTCCTTATAAGAACTGCTCGGTCCACTCAAGGAAAAGAGAAACCTTGGCCAGGTGTTAACAATGGATAGCGAGAAAAAAGAAGAACAAAAAATAAGGAACTCTTTTGTTATTGCAAAGCAACTTACGTAGTCAAATTCTTAGATAGGTTATCCTCCTATATGCCAATTAAGAGTGACTAGAGCGTATCACAAAACTTTTTATCAAGGTTTCGCACACTCTTTAAGAAAAAAGATCCCTTTTTAAACATGTTATAGTTTGCACTGCTTCCTATGGACTCCCTGACAATTTTACTATTAAGTTTAATATACAAAGTTTTCTTAGATACTAAATTTAGGGAATCCTTTCTAAAGATTTGAACTCAAGCCGGGTACATTTACTACTCGAATTTATATTATCTTGAACAACCTCTACAAGTAGTAGGACATCAACATCACTCACTGCCTATTGACAAATGAAGCCTACTAGTAATTTTATTTAATTCCTTAAAAGGTTTCCACCTCAAAAAGAACTCAGCCAACCCCCCTATTTTCGCTATATTTTTCCTGTAGCTACGATGTTTATTAATACAGGAAAAAGAGACCAATTAATATATTAATAGGACTCTGATTACGGGATCCCTTACCTTATCTTTGTTCCTTTCAAGAACACCTTAATTGAGATTTCCTATTCCTAGAGCTAGTCTTTCCAAGCAGAGATATTAGCGACTATAGTAGATACGATTTTTGATAGAAAAAGGACTTAGTAGAATCTGGATAAGAAATAGAGCTTATTTACTTACTCCACACAAACCCTTTAAATTGCAGTCCTTTTAATAATCTAGGGGTTTTTCCCAACTGAAAGCCATTACGTACCTTAAAAGCAGGAATTTTAGATATCGTAGATACAAGAAGGGTTTTAGGAATCCCGATACACTTCTCTTTTTATGGAGAACACGGATTAACTAGAGGAATCCTTTTTTAAGTCGTAAAGATCTAAATACACAGAATTTAATATCAATAATTGAAATAAGGGAGGTTTACGCTTCTAACTTAATCTTAAGTCTTCGTATTGGTACTCGTTTGTAATCATCTGTAAATATACAGGAGTTTTACGAGGTTTCTTCCTATATTTTAAACTGGATAGAACTCTCAGACGTTTATAGAGTTGGAAAGATAAACTAATCCCGGGAATGCTTCTTTAGCTGGTTAATTACTCTTTCATACGGGCATAAATCTTATTCACATAGGATATATTAGGGATCAAGTATCCGTATAAAGATGGTAGAGAATCCTAATAACTAGACTAGAAAGCTAATCTTTTACTTTAAAATGCTTTAATAGAACTAGGAATCTATATCCTTTTGAGTGGATAGCTAGAACTATATAATGCTACTAAGTTTTTTTCAATAATGTATAATAGGAATCGTACAGAATCGCTTAAATAGAATGAATAAGCTAGAAAAATACCATATATAAAGTACCTCTTAGCCGCAGTAGAGAAAGCCTCCAAATTGGTACATCAAAACGAAATTTAACTAGAATCCGCGGGTTCAAAGCCTACTATTATTAAAAATATGGTCTAAAAGAATCCATATTAAGGTAAGAGGCTTAGATTTAGATATAAAATTATACCAATACTTTTTCGACTAAGACTCTGTACTTAGTAGGGTAGCTATAGCAAAACTTTTGCTTCTTATAAATGAGTGCCCCGAGGATCTTACATGATATTCTTAGTTTTAAAACTTGATAAGCTAAAACCTACGGAGCTCTCTATATCCTACTCAAAAGCACAGAGCAAAACCCTTTTTAATTTAAATAAGTCTCGTAGATAGTATAGAAACCGCCAGTCAAGATACTCCTTTATATAAAAATAAGGCACTCACGATAACTCCAGGGGTACTATCAATACCCAGTAAATCGCAGTAAATTTAAAATTGCCGGTTAAAAGGAACAGTTTTAGTCAAAGAGAGTAATAAAATATTCTGTTACACTAGAATTATCAACCAGGCCCCTTACTTGTAATAAACCTTTTCTGCTTTATAATATGATTAAAACCTGACATGTTATGCTTTTCTTAAAATTAGAAAGCAATATATGAACGAGAGGCTTCTTCTGCCAGTATATTTCATTTACAAGGAACTTTTTGAGAATCTATTTTTGTTATAGAGCGGACTTCCTTAGTTAGATGTGATTTGATATATCATACATACTTTCCTAATTCGGTTCTAAGAGGACCAAGTATATTTTGTATTTGCTAACCACTTGGCTATGGGTGGGGTACACATAAGTTTCTAGCTATTAAGTAACTAACGATTAGAATGTTTATGTTCCAGTTAGTCCTCAGTTCAAATGGCATCCTTCTTATTCTTATTGCACACCGATACGGGAGTGTGGTATATCCTGCTTAGGGTGCCCTTTATATGGCTTGTATTATAGATATGGGGTCTCACCTTATGAGACTCCTGTGAATACCTTTTGGGTTAATGTTCGGATAAAAGATTTCCTTTAATTTCAAAGTTGTGAGTAGAATTGTTATATTTCGTTAGGGTCCAAGAGTTCCGGCTTAGAAGGATTCCTATTGGGTAAAAACACATAAGCTAAGTAGTATAATTTTATAAATTACCTTGTTTGAGTCTTAGTACTGAAAGAAAAGGCAAGCTTTTTCTTTTAGAAAGAGAAAGAAGGGGTGTAGCTTGGCTCTGAAGAGAAAGCGCTTCTTACTTTCATTCTACACAAATAAAAAACACGACCGTAATCGATACATCTTATAAGAGATTCCTTCTTAAATGATTAAATAAAAAAAAAGATTGACTTAACTTTTATCCAGATCTTAGGCTATCTCAACCTGGGGAGTTCTTAAATACCTGTTCGACTTGAACTTGCGGCCGTTAGATTAAAAGCCAACTTTGATATGTTTGTAGAAATGTAAGTCGATTCTATATAAGATAAAAGGTCAATACAAAAAATGATAGAGAGAGAGAAAGCCATAAAGTTAAGAGGTGTAGGAGTACCTTAATAAAAGGAGATTTGAAACAAACCCTTGTTGATTAGCAGAGGATTCTTTTGTTATCTATTAATTATAACATGGTATATGGTAGTCATTACTTCTCCAGCAAGAGCTAAAACCCACGCTTGGATTAAAATATACAAGAGTATAGAACAGTTAACCAGTCTAAAAGTCAGAGTTTCGTAGAGGGACCCGCGAAGTCGTTGCGTTTGTGTGGGAATTCCCTGAATGCAAAAACTCGACATCAGCGAGGTCTTAAGAGATAGTATAACAAAGTTCCCTGTAGTAGGAGTTCAAAAAGACTAACAGCTCTATTTATATAATAAGTAAGGAATGTATTCTTCCTTTGCAGAGAAGTCGTGTTTGAAAGGGCCTTTGGATCTTATAATTATCGTAACAAGGAGCTTTTCTATGGTTAATCCGGTCTCCCCGGTTCTCTAGGGTTTAGTACATAAGTTTCACTTTGACAAGATTCTACAGGAAATCTGGTGCTTTTTCGAGTGTAGGTTCATCGAAAACTTATTTTATAATATAAAAACGAATAACAAGATGATCTACTAACAAGGATTCCCCGGCCTTTAACCCGTCGGCAGCGGGAATACCTTTCCGCGTTCTAACAGCCTGTGACTTTCCATAGCATAGTTAGCTGCGTAACACGTCTACTTTTGTAATTAAGTCGATACCTATTTTTGTCGGTCAAAACACTATAATCCATTCCTTTATTATATTATTTTGGGCCTTTATAAAATTAGTATAAATTTTTTTGTTTTCATAATAAGGACGAGCTGTATCGTGGGTTACAGAGAAAGTAGTATCATACTATTTAATTTTACTCAAACTAAAGTGAAATTATAGACGAGTGGATTTATCACAATGCTCAGATGTAGATAAAAGGGGTTAAAAAAGACCCAAAGCTATCGCAATTCACCATAGAATTCACACGAAGAGAGTCAGTCAGGTAGACCAAGCATACTAATCTCTATAGTAGTAAGCATTACTAAGAGGTATTATCCTTAAAAAGTAATACACAATACATACCTATAGACTATTAACTAGTATATATTTATTACACTAAAATACTATCAATTTTAATACAATAACTATATATTAACCAGTAATACAGTACCTATCTTTAAGTAATGTAACATTTATAAAGTGAAACCTCATTAACCGAGAGTTCCGTTTCTAGTTAAACAAGTATAGTTAAAGTTTTACTCCCTTTTGTTGTCCAGTCCCCACTTCACAGGCACTAAGGAAGGTACGTATAAAACTCCCTAAACCCTAGGTAGGTTTCGGTTCATTGATCCTAAATAGGAGCCCTTCTTCCTGGTAAATGGATAATTCCTTCCTTAATAAGCATTGGAAATCTCGAGTGGTTCTAAGATTTGATTCCTTGTTTAAGTAAAGTTTAAGTAAAAGTTACAAATTAGACTAATTGAAAAAAAAATAGATGTGTTCCCAGAGTCCCGGTTATAAAGTTTTTCTTACAACTTTCTTATATTTAACTAGTAAAAGGTACCAAACCCTTTTTATAATAATAAAGAAAAAAAGCACTGATCAATTGCATATTTGAAACTCTATTTTCTTAAATTAACCATAAGAAATGGATACTACTTTTTATATAGTTATATACTGGATTTTCTCTCGGTCTTAATGAATACTTATTCGGCAAAATTCCTGAGTTTAAAAAGCCTTAATGCATCGCTTTTTTGCTCTTTCTGAAGCACTTATTATTATCTTAAGGTGTTGCCCGCAATCCCACTCAGGGTGCTCGCGATTGTAAAAATTATAGGTATAGCTCTTGTAACCTAAGATAAATAAACTGTGAATAATTACTCTTATTTTTAACTAATACTAAGGACCTAAACTGAAAAAGTTAGATAACATATGTTGAATTAAGATAAGATTAGGATTAGGGTACCCTGTTTTTGATAAGACTTGAACTCACGAGATTCCTCTTAAACCGACCTGTAATAATTCTAAACTAAAACAGAAGTATTTGGTATAAAAGTGTATAGCTTACTTAAGAGGCTAGGATGCTTTTGAAAGATCTAGGGCTCGATTAGGCTAGGGGCCTCACTTAGGTTTGCAGTTCCTGTTACTTCGAGCGCGGCTTCTTAGTAAATAGAGGGAGCTTTTCTTTTTTCTGAGTAATCCTACGAAGCTTAGTCAAATAAGTATTAATTAGTACAAGAAATTCAATCTTTTAGTAAAAAGGGTACTTTTTTCTGTTTGGTTTTATTTTTTTATCTCGGTTAAGTATAGAATAATTAAGCTTTTAGTCGTTTGCGTAAGGCTTTCTAAGCGGGCCTACTTCTTTCTACAAAGCCACTTTCTTACTTTTTCTCAGATATACCTAGGTATCGTAGTGTTTCATCAAAAACTTATCTTAAATTATTTTTCGTGAAAATGTTAATAAGTAAATCACTAATACAATGCACTTTTCTGAAATCTATAAGGAACCTAACGACTTTCACTTGAAGTTTTTAACTATACACTATTCTTACTTATATAAGATCCCAGGTCAAGCCCAGTAGAAGAATCCCGTGGGTATGTATACCGAAGTTTTTGGTACACCTTCCTTTGTTTAAAAGGGGGATGCTTGTTGTAAAAGACTAGAATTGCTTTTCGGGCATAATATACTAAAGAGGACCTTAGAGTTTATGAATGAATATTCGTTCAAACTTGCCAAACTTAGACTCTTCAAAAATATAAATATCTAAAATTTATATGAGTTTTTTTTTAAGTTTTGTCTTAATTCAATGCTTAATTTGTTAGAATAAAGTATTGAAAGTTCCTAATAAAAATATATGATTGGTAAGCTTTTTTTTTTACTAGAGTAAGCAATACCTTAAATTGGGATTTTTATCTAAGTTTTCCTTTTATGCCTAGGCTTTAACCTCAGGAATCATACGCATCAAAATAATAGGAACTGCCAGCCTATGATTAAAGCAAATAGACCAGAAAAATAGTATATGAGATCACTGTCTCCATCCTCGTACTTATTTTAGAATAACTAACTTTATCCAATGAAATTATACAAATAGAATTCTTAATTATACTTTGGTTTTACTTACAACAATAATTTACTTGTCTAACGCACCTAGCTGTGTATTCGTACAGACGTAGTCCTGGTTAAGGCAAGAACTCTTTTTATTATATAGTCAACGAATTTTCAAAGAGCGTTTACTATTATATTGAGGGGTTCTATACCTAACGTATTAAAGATATACCCTTAAATTGCTGTTGTTAAACAGTAGACGGGGAGCGGATATAACTCAGTACTTTTCTACCAAGCATGGTCCTGGGGTATTCTATTAGCGAATTTTACAAAAATCTAAAAATTCTCAAGTCTTGTTCCCTAAAAAATAAGCGATTAGATTTGATTCTATAATTGCTATATGATTAAGAAGGATTGTCCTTTTTAGAAGTTTTATAAGTTAGGGCACTCCCTTGGAATACTCGACAGACATTAGTCAACACTTTCAACTTTAACAAAGGGAATGAAATCTAGCGTGTACAATGTCAAAACTGTTGACTCTTCGTGGATTTTAAGAGCAAGAGAAGGTTCAGTAAATAAGAAAAAGGCTGCCCCTGTTAGGTAACTACTTTTTTATAGAAAACTCCACTTTAGATATGCGAGTAAGTGGTTTCAGGAGCCTCAAAGTATAGAGGTTTTTGCTTATTTTGCTTAATAAGCTGCTTTTAATTGCTCAAAGAGAATTTTATGTACCAATATAGCCCTAGTATTTATATATTACCCAGAATCCAGAAATAAGTTGAAAACTGACAAAACTTATAGGCAGGATTTAAGCCCCCACAAACCTATATTACTTACATATTTTCGATGACCCGGAGTCTAGGGCGCCTGGTGCGCTTTTAGCCGGTTTCTTTTGTATTAGGAAGGGGCTTGAACCGCTGACCCAAGTATTTTAAGTCCCCTGTTCTAACCAATTATTTTTAAGTTAGACTGATCTTGTTTATCGATAAAGGCCCAGCTATAATTAAATGGATACCGTAGCATAAATTGAGCCAATAACAAAGAAGAGGGGTGGGCTCTAAGTTCCTATACAACAGAAAGTTTATATATATTCAAAAACTACAATAACTAGGTAGTAAGTAATTTATATGTCATTAAAACAATAAGGAGAAGGTTACCACAGCTGCAAGTTCGTTCATAAACTGTGGTTAAAAAACTGAGGTCTCATTATCACTTTACAAAAATAGGATTGAAAAGTCACCTGTAACTCTAGTAATATTACTTATTTAAGTCTTTCTTATTTAGCAGTTATAAGAGTTCCTTAATTGCCCATATGCTGATAAAGTGTTTTCAGTACATAGAGTTTTGTATAATTGTAGTTTAGGAATAGGAAAGAATCAAGCTGCTTTTGCTTATATCTTAATTTAGAAAAGGGTTTTTATATAACTAAGATATTTAATTTACAAGATTTATATTTCTATAATTTGATTAAAAAGGAGTGGGCTCTATTACGTGTATACCAAGACCAAATAGTACATAAAAAAAGTAATTCTGCTGGAAAAAAGAAGCAATCCCCCTCCTTATTTATCTGCCTTATCCGTAAATACTTTATCTTAAATATTCCAGATTATAAGTAAATCTTAGATATACGAGTGCTTGTTAAACTTGCTACTCAACCATTATTAAGATAACACCGCTTTTTTAAAAATAAAATCAGTATCATAAGAAACCTTTGAACCTCTGAGCGCCACGCTTCAAGGTAAGTGTTCTAACGATGAATCGGATCTCTATGAAAAAGAAAGCACAAGCTGCGCCGAATATATGAGGTAAGGCGGTAGTTTACAAGTTATGTGATTTTTTTAGTGTCCTTACTGAATATGCCCAATACCAGCAATTTAATTGAGAGGATATTCTATAGAAATATAAAGTTCGTCTTAACGAAAAAGAGTACTTTACTTATCCTGATAAGAGGAGCAGATATACTTTACTTCTATTTGATTAAGAATTTCTTTATGCTATTTTGTCTCCTATAGTTTTTGGGAATATGCCCTCATTCGGTGTTAAGTACGAAGCCGGATCGGATCTTACTCTTATATCTGCAAAAAGGAAATGCCCTTACCAGTAGGAAGGGTGATGGTTCAAGTTCCTTTTTACGGACATCCAGTTATTAAGATGTGCTCTTGTCAAAATAGGATTCTGCCTTCTAAAGGAAAGGCTCCTAACAAATATCCAGGGAAACCCGCGTCTTTTTTGGAGGCGAGTTTCTTCTTGTACATTTTGACACGGAACACATTTAGCTTACTAATAAACCAAGCTTTCCCAAGCTAAATCGTTAAGTACACAAGGAACAACAACAGATATCCTAGAATCCCCCATATTTTAGTTGCATCTCTTTCCTTATAAACTTTATGAAAAATTCTAATTTCTGGTATAGTAGGCCTTCTTAACTGTATATCACATGGAAGATAGTCAAAGGAACGGGGCGCCGGCCTTAATTTGAATAAGGGTTTCTATCAAAAACCACACCCTTTGTTGCTTTACTTAATTACTTTCATGTTATAATTCCAAAAAGACTAACTTGAAACTTACCAAGCAACTGAGAGTTTTTATTTCGTTGAAGATATATAAACTTCAGCAAATTTAGTAAATGTAGAAAAAATCCATACGCGCGGGTCGAATAGCTTGCGTTAAGATGCGCGGAATTAGTCACAAAATATCTAAATACCTCAGAAGTTTTAAATAAAAGTATCTGGAACAAAGCTTTTTGGATTGTTTCTCCTAGTAGTTATCCAACGAAATGAGGGTTCGTTCCAGAACACCTTTTAATACCCAGAGAGCTTTAGGTCTACGGCAAGGACTTCTTGAATTTGGATATATTACTCTTGATTCAGCCTTTTAATCTAAATGAGATTCCGCGTTATAAGCAAGTTACTGAACAGAGCCCAGTCTAGTTTAAGGTTTATTTATACATTTACTGGAACTTCTGCTAAAGAGGAGAAACTTAAAACGAGATTTCTATTATTTTATTCCTCTGGATATCTCGAAAAGAACAACTATTTTAATAAAAATGCAAGACTCTGCTACAAGGGACAAAAGAGGTCTAGATTTAGCAAGTCCTCAAGTCCTATAGAGAATGCCTATAAATATAAACTAGAAATGAGATTTCAGTGCTCCTAAAAGGAGGAATATTTTTTACAATGGAATTTCAAGCATAAAGAGTATCCTTAAAAGGGGTTCTTATTCTTGCTACTAAGACAAGAGGAATGGAATCTACTTCTACTATACTATAAACCTAGTCTAACTTACAATAAACTTATAAATACAAAGATTAAAACTCCGATTCCTATACTAATACAAAAGAATTACTTGTCAATAGAATTTTGGGCCAGACTTTTTATCCAAGGAGATGTTTTGTAATTGGGTTTATAATGAGAGGAGCCCTAAGATACAAACTTAATAACCGAAAGCATTCTAACTAATGACTAATGAAGCTCTTGTACGAAAGAGTAAGAATTAACTAATAACGGACTCAAAGACACTGCCCGTCTAGAAAGAATGAGGTAGCCCAACCACTTCCTTTGCTTTTGGAAATTCTATAAAAGTAGTCGACTGGAACCTAAAAGACTAGCTTTAATTACTTCCTTAAACTTGTAAAAAGTAGGGTCTATAATACACACTCTATTTTAACTATCAACTTTTGGGAAATTTCCTAAAAGGGCAACCCTCTCTATACGACTAAGCGGTATCTCTACTCTTAGCGGGGCTCATTGGACTTCTGAATAAGATATATTACTAGTCCTGAATTAGTATTATTAAGAAAAGGATTCTCTACTAGGTAAACCTGTTAGGTATAACTGTGAAATATGGGATTCCCTAGTAGTAGGTTCTCCCTTTGACGGATAATAAAATCTCTCTTATCAAGCAGGGCTCTATATGGAAGAGTTTCTTAGTCTTTATGCTTTACGGCAACCTTTAATATTGTAGATAAATGGACTTGAACCATAACCTTTACTATTCAAATTACTTTGCTTGATCAAAGGTTGTAATAAGATAAAGAAAGAGGAAATAGTATAACTTTATAAGTAGTAAAGGCGAAAGCAAAGTCTACACTAAAAGAGTCACAATTCTATATAAGCGATACCTATTATATTACCTTTTTAGGATAACTAAACTTTAGAATAGGCAGTCTAAAGAGTATAGTAGGGATCCCGTTTCTAGCAGCTTACTAGGGAAGCGTTAGAAATTCTTTTAAACAGAGGGAGTTCTAGCTGAGGCTTTCCGGTTTTCAACAAAAGTATACTCGGGTTTTTAGTATTAGATAAGGTAATAGGTATATAATGTTTTATTACTTGGACAATGTTGCTAAATATACGGGTATTCTTTTAATAAGTATACCTTATGTAAATGTATAGATTTTTGGGTACATGGGGTTTCCTCGTTCAAATAGAAAAATCAGTAACTTTATTGAGAATACTTCAGGACAAAGTACCCCTTTATTTTAAATAAATAAAACCAGCTTCTCAGATTCCGGATTATATAAATTTACAGCAAGAGTAATCCAAAAATATCAAGAACAACTTCTTATAAGGTAATTTAACTAACAGATGTATATCCTACTCGCTATAATTAATGTGTTGAATTAAATTGTGATATACAGATTTTAATTTTATTAAGCCCTCTTCAAGTCTAATAGATTTAAATTAACAGACTCCACCCACTTTTTAAAAATCCTTGCTTATGTCCCGGTTTCAGATACAGATAAAAGACAAAGGATTGTAATATAAACAAGAAAAACTTAACCTCACTACGCGGTACAAAAGGTAAGGCGGTTAGTCTATAATCAGATTAACTTCCTATTTTTTAGAATGCTTACTGGTCTCGCATTTATGGGTGTTTTACTGATAAGCAAAAGCTTACGAGTGTTCGGTTGAGAATACACTTTTGTTCATCATTAATTTTAAGAGGAACCTCCGCCTATATTATAGATTATCCCCTACTTAAGTCATTAATCTGGATTCCCGAGAAGGGGGCATTCTCCAGAGAACTTAAATGGCATACATAAGGAGAGGTCCTATAATTTTAAATCCCGGGGAAAACTGACTGCTCATATAATATAAGACGCGGCTTTAAAAAAACTTACCATACTTGATCTAATACTAGAAAAAAAATATAAGGAGTTCATTATCTTTTAGAGTTTAAAAGTAGTAAACCAAGAAAAGTAGCCTTGATTTTCTTAGTGCTAAATTCTTGAAAATAGGATTAGAATCTATGTTTAAAAGGTTCTAATTTTTTGCTTTACTTCAGGAACATAGGAAATCCTAGGATGTTATCTCCTGTACTTATTAAAGTTCTTTATCTAATCTATTTTAACTCATGGTTTTCTTCCCCTCTTAGAGGAATCTTTTTTCACTGCGAGTCTAGTTGTTTATACCGGGCCTTTGGCTACTCATTTTTGCGAAGATAGAGGAAATAGCTAGTAGGATTAGCTCAAATTTATGTATAACACCAAAATTTATCATGAGATGAAGATCGTGTAATGCAGTCAAAGGCGCTTAGATAAGATAGAGATTCTAGTATAGGATCAGCACCCATCAGAGCCGGAAAACCGTTAAGGCTCAGTGAAGAAAAACTATAACGGACAACTTATTATCTGGGTATATACGCGTTACTAATTACTAACTAGTCATATACCTAAAGAAGCCTTCAAGGATAAGTTTCTGGTATACTTTGGCTAAAAATTTACTTTTGGAGTCCTCCGTCTAGCACATAAAGCAATAGACAACAGTGCAGAGTAAGTAATAGAGATTCTTTAAAACGTACTGGTTAGCCAACTTAAGATATATGAAATCCTGAATTATATCTCGGCAATTTCCGCCAAGCATATCATATCTATACTTTAAATCTATAAAAAGCATTCATTTGAAGAATTCCACATGTTTTCATGTAAGTCGCTTGGCTAGTGCTTCCTATTATTTGTTTCAGCTGAAATATAGTCTAATAGTTTTGTTTCCACAGGTTACCGCTTATAATTTGAGTCGGATCCTACCGGGTTTAGACCTAGTTTCTACCCAGGATAGCTATAAGTTTTCAATATTCCCTTATCGATATGCTTTTGAAAAAAAAAAAAAAGAATAAAATTAGTTAAAACTCTAGTATTTTCCAAGCAAGGGCTTCTCGGAATACCAAGAAATAAGGTGTTTAAATTCCTATTTTGATTTACTAAAATATGATGTGAAAAGATTTGAGAATCAAGCTCAAGGACTCTCTCTTTCAAAAAGGGGGTCTAATATCCTATAAGAAACCAAACATTAGATAAAAATGTTTAAGAGAGCATGCTTATTATGCCTTGTAGTTACTGACATGCGAGGGAGTTAGCCTTAGAGAGTATAGGAGATGGTTACTATATACCGACTGCAGCTTTGCGAAGGAGGTTAATCCAAGTGGTATAAGGATAGAACATGGAAGATACCCTTTAACCAACATCAAGAAAAACTTTCATTTACTTCGAAAACTAGGATCCGCCTGTGCTTATGGAATTCTAGAAAATAGCTAAAGTTTCGTGCTGGCAAGGCCAAGACACTGCTTGATCGCACTCTTGATCAGGTAGAATGAAAAAAGCCCCTAATTTAGCTAATAGCCACTACTCAATTGAGTCTAATTTTTTTTAATCATGTTTTTGTAATAACAGTTTTGAAGAAGTACTTAATTTAAATAAGACCTTGTAAAGCTTGTTGTAATAGTTGAAATATAGCTCCTCCCCCTGGGTTAATCTTATGTAAGGGTTCTACTTTTAAAGAGAAGAGCCCGAAATTGCAACCATCCCCAATTCATGACCAACACTTCTACTCAAGTTATATAATATTCTAATTCGAATTTTCCAGTCGGGAACTTCCTTTTATTTGTAAAGACTTCTATTCATTGACAGATACTTCTTAATTAATAGCAGGGCCCATGTCATTGTGCAAAAAAATAAAGTAAGGTTATATCCTATAATTGTCAACTTTTTAAGGAAACGCCTCATATATCTTGTTTTATTTAAGAAGAAACAAGAATCTTAATTCTCTTGGATAAAAGGACGTAGAGATATCCATGGGGTACTTAGATCTTTCTGACGGGGTAGTTCAGAGGTACGAAGTATACGTAATGTAATCAATATAGTAAGATTTAGTAATAGGGTCTCTATACCGTTTTCTTTACTAAAATGAAATAAGAACTCTTTTAGTTTCTATCTTCTAATGGAAGAAATCTCTTCTGAATTAACGTTGACCTGATTCGAACCCTCGAATTTCATACGACAAATCTGATGTTCTATTTCATAAATTAAGAAACAAAAATATAAGGGCTCTTTTATGAATATCATATAATCAACCTTGGACTCTCACAAGAGGGAAAAGTGCTCTGATTCCTAAAGAAACACCTCCCCAATCTTATTATAAAGACTTTTATTCTATCTAATTTATCATAGGTATAGCAAATTATTTAGTTACTTCACTAAAGATTTTTCCGTGCTTAATTCAAACGAACCCCTTTCGAGAACTACTATTTAGGATACTACCAATTAGCAGAAGAAATAGGAAATAATTAAAAAGCTGCTTCTTATACGAGTCTCCGAGACCCTGACTTAGTCCCCTCATACCATACTGTAGATTTTGTGAAGTTGTTAGGTTAAGGAGAAACCCTCTTTATCTTTAAATAGATAATACTGTTAATTTTTTATTTGAAAGATGAGCTACAGTTCTTCACAAGATCCAATAACTGAAAAAAGGCTTTTCGCTAACAAAATAAGCAGAACCTAGTATAAGAATTACCCATAATACACTGAATTTCGATTGAGTTAGATTTGTTTTAAAAGTTAAGTCTTAATACAGAGTTACTCTTAAGAGAGCTCTTTAAAAAATTAGTGGGTAGTTAGGAACATTAAAATAAATTGTTATAACGAGGCAGGTAACTATAAAGAATCGGGACTGACAGGACTTGAACCTGCAACTTATGCCTTGACAGGGCAGCGCTCTAACCAATTGAACTACAATCCCAAAAAGAACAGAAGCAATACCTTACTTCTTCTTCTATATTCCAGCGAATCCTCTACTAAGCTATTTTTTAATGGTTTTAATGAGTATACAGCCCCCTTTTTAGGAAACCCTGTTTTTTAGGCTTTACTAACTCCTATATCTTATTCCTCCAATGCTTTTGCGCCTAATTGTAAAGATTTCCTAAACTCCTTAAACTCATAATCCAATACCCTATACTTTATAGGCTACCTTTTGTTTACTAAACCTAAATATACATATAACAGCGTGTATTTTGAGTTCTAATCAATCTATCAATAGTTGTTAGCTCTTGACTTAAAGGAGCAGAGGGCTAAGTTAATTATCGGAATTCGCGGATACTTACTTATGGAAAACCCAGATAGTAAGACTTATCCTGCATACCTATTCTGATTTATAAGTTTATAAGATAACTACTAGGAGTTGCAAAGGGACTTAATAGCTGGCTTAATGAATTTTTCCTATTATTATTTTTTAATTCTTAAAAGACTTCAGTGAGTAGGCAAAAACTTATGATCAAGAGGACAAAAAACTCTTTTTTGTCTATCAAAAAGAAGCCCGTAGGCAATGAGACACCCTTTCTTTCTTGGGTAACCCTTACTCCTAACCTTATCAAACTTATTTAATTGGGTCCATGTTGTCCCATGATACCACGTTTCACAGTACTAGATCTAACAAAGCCTACTTGTAGTACAACCTATTACTCTCTTTTTCTGGAATCTAAAAGGGGTTTGGGTTTCATTAGCTAGTATAAGAGAGCCCCTCTATAGGATTCTTATATTAGGATTCGACTTGAACTCTTGAATTCTAGTTATTTCCTGGTTTGATGTACCAAGCATTCTAATATAAAATTATAAAATCTTAATGGGTAGGTAGCTGAATTATTCTACTTTGACTAGGTTTCCGAAGGGATTTCAAGAGGCAGGGAAATTAGGGATAACAGAATCTACTAAGTGAATACTCTATTCTAAAAAGCATATGACAGCAAAGGACCCGCGCTACTGACTCATTGTAAACAAAAGAGATTGCTCTCTCCTTTTTTATTCCGTATTATTATTTACTTTCGTAAGTAGATCCCTCTGCTGAAAAAGACCTGCGCCTACTTACTACACTTAGGTAGGGGTTCAGCCCTCATTTACGTGCAGCTAGTTAGTATGGGGAGCACAGATTCAAATGTAGTGAAATCTAGTGCCCGTTTTTAATTATAATTAGGTAAACAGTTAATAGATATTACAGAAGCATCTTTTATTAAGTTAATGTTTAATGTAAGTATTTTTTACTACGGTATATACAATACCAAATTTTTTGTGTCATTTTATAAGATTTTTTTTTTTAACATTAATAAAACCGGGTATATAGATCCTGATAGTGAATCCTATCTATTTGCTATATCTGACGTGAGTTAGAAAAGTTACCCAGGGTTGCTAGGACAGGTTCTTTTGCAAGTTTTATATAACTAATAAAGAGTAAAAGTTTCAGAATATTATATTATAATAGGACCCCAAATACTTGTCTAGAGCTAAAAATTCCTAAGCAAAAAGGGCTGGGTTACTCAGATTGCGTTCGCACAAGAATTTTAATTTGTATATAACATAATTACTTATATAGAACAATAAAGCCAAACAGTATGTATGGCCAGAGAGTTCTAGAGATTAAAATTTCTGACAAAGAAGGTAATAATAAAGTTTAGTAGGAGTCCTCTCAAGATTCTGAACTTGCATTTTTCGAGTCCTGATCGAACTAGCTATCATAGTGGTAAGTTTTTCTATTTACTTTTATCTAAAGCAGTACCTATCCGGGTTTGCGTATCGTACAAAAGAAGCCTACGCTTAGCATACTATGAAGGATTTGATGTCCTTTCCATATGAATCTCACGAATATACTTAATATTTGCGAGTCTTTTACGATGAATGGTATCTTTCTGATCTGATATAAGGGGAACTCTGAACTCCCAGAGGGTACCCTATCTGGAAAACAAAGCAAGATCAAAGCCTTTAGATTCGTTTATTTTAGGTTAGGTGTTAATGTAAATTGGATACTCTAAATTCACGTTATATAAGAGGTGTCTCCTTCTGTTGTAAACCAATTAGAGACATTATAAGCAACAACAGGAGTAACCCTTAAGAGTACTAAAGCATTCTCCTTTTCTTGCTTTTTATAGTGCTTCTTGATGAGATAACATAAGTTTCTGCTTCTAACTAAGAAAATTTAAAGCTTTTCATAGTAAGAATTTTTGATATGTCTGTTAAAAAGACTTTAGGATATACACGGCACTCACTTCAAAATAAATCTAGTATTAATGTAAGAGTGTAAGAAGATCCCAAAAAGATTAATCTAGAATTGGGTACTCTTTCATAAGGTGGAAAAAAGAATAAGGATGCCCCTTTTCAAACAAAGTTTAACTGAATAATTAAGTTTTGAGATTGGTTTTCAGTAGTAGTAGGAGGGTCCGGGGAAGAGTCTTTAAAGCAGGGGCATACTGGGTAGTAGTTAGAATCTTGGTTTTTAACCTTGTTGTTTAGATCGATAGCCAATGATTTCACTTTTTTGGTATTCCTTCTGGTTATTGTTTTTTTTGTAACAAGTGCTTCTATAGGCAACTCATTCTGACATAATAAGTAACATCTCTGCACTACTATTACACTTATAGAACAACTCTAGCTTTCCTGCAGTAACTAAAAAAGGGCAGTCTTTAGAAGAGAAAGGGAAATCCAGTATTGCGTTGAAACTAGAATTACTTAATTTAAGTATAATTTAAAGATTATTATTAGAATTCTATACTTACTGTACTGAATTTTAATTATTAGAAGTCTGAATAAAAGCTTAGACAGCTTGGTTGGAAGAGCAAAAGACTTCGAATCCCCAGGCGGAGGAAGCCTGGAATTAGTATCGGAAGGATATAGGTCCTGAAGATAGTTGTAATGGAAAGTTCGTTTACATTGTATGCGCGATTACATGATTCTATACATTGATAAAGGGACAGCTTATCTCAAAAGGCCCCTTCCACGTCTTAAGAGACTCCTCTAGGCTATACCCTTACCCCGGAGGCTCATTCCTCAGCTTATTTTGTACTTGACTTTCGTAAGTAGCTAATTATACTATACGTATACCTCCTATTTTATAGTTAAACAGCCTTGCTCAACAATTACCCAAGCTTTCTAAAGGATTGAATTTTTGGTTGTGTTGCTTTGCCTTACCACCATGGACCTGGAAACACAGCTACTTGGTTTATACGATTTCCTTAGTCAATAGGTAACTTGTTAAGACCTTCTTTTCCCAATTTGGAAACCCCTTTTATTATCTATATAAAATTAGAGATTTACCAATTATTAAAACTAGAGAATAACCTTTGAAAACTTGAGACTTTGCATTCTATAAGCATACGCCTATTTCTAAATTATAAAGAGGAACTCATACCCGCTACTCAGAACCGATTGCTGAATTAAGATTTATTGGACATTGATAAATAAAATAATAAGTAAACTTTTAGTTACTATTTTATTGGGTAATTCTCAGTTAAAAGAATAGGCAATAGGAAAACGACTCCTAGAATTGAAACTATACAATCCGAAAAAAAAAAAATTAAAGTTAAAATAGCAACATTTATTTGAAATCTCGGTTAGTAAAAAGTACCAATACCTCCCTTTTTATAAGGACTCCCTAAATAAGAGCCTCCTGCACGGCCTTTACGCGAGCTTTAGCCCTTATTTGAGAGAGTCTTGTGTATGAGTTTGTGAACCGTTGCTATAGCTCTGCGTCCCTTTTCTTTTATTTAGTATTCGCAAGGACCCATTTATCTCGATAAAAGAATAACGGATAAGTCTTAGTTCTCCTTAAAGGTCTAGTACAACTTGTAAATATTTATGTGTTTCGTTTCTGTAATTTACTTCTGATATCTGACCGTTTGTAGAATTAAATCTACGTTTGATGATTTAGTGTAGGATCCTTTTAGAGGGCCTCTCTATTACTTTTGCTGCTAGAAAGGAAACCCTAAACTTTTGAAATAGAAACTTATGTGTACCCCAACGAGAACAGAACAGAATCGAATTGTAAAGAATTATATACCTTGCTTATACCTAATAACCCCAAGTTATTTGCGTTGCACTTCTTACCCGTGTACAAAAAATCAATATAGTAAATTAAAAACTAGGAAAAACCTATTAAGTTTAGCTCTAGTTTCAGGATCTCCTTATTCAAAGCTAAAAGAACCCAGTAAAATTGCACTTTTATTCCTTTAGTTTACAATGTCGACTTACTTACTTTTCAAAAGCCCCCGGAGTGAACTTTGTACACAACTAATAGAGGTTTAAAGGTTGAACCCTATAAAGAGATGTTATTCCTTAGGTGCTTCTTGTTACTAGGCTATACTATCCTAACTTTATTTTATTCTTCAAACAAGTCTTTATGACCTCTTTGAAACACATAAACTTCCTTAATAATTAAAATTCATACAACGAATCTTGTATTGTTAATACAGTATGTTAATTTAAATATAATCTAGGGGTCCTATGTAATACACAGAATAATAAGTCCGGTCCCTGATGAGGCATCTAACTTTGTTTGTATAAGCGCTCCCTGGGTGGAAAAATTATGAATATCATTTAACAAAAAATCTTACCGATGTATAGAGCTTTCCTCTGATTTCTTGAAGTAAAAGACTTGGACTCCGTCAGCTATAACACTATATTAAATGAATGGCATTTTAGTTTCAAACTCAACAAAAGTTACAATAAAACCGGAGGGGTAGGCAGAATAAACGAGTATCCACAAACTTTAAAAAAGGGTTTTTAGTAATTTTTCTTTATATTTAGGAAGTTCTGATTACTTAGTTTAGTTGTTTGGTGAGGAGCACTCTCATAATTGCAGCTCCTATTTAGGGGTTACTTTTTTTTGCCACAGAATCTCCTAGATAGAAAGATGCCGCTCCTGTATCTTACAAGAGCTCGCTTAAGCAAGCAAGTAAGACAAAGTACATATACATTTTTATAGACAGGTTCATTAGCCAGTTTAGACAAATTAGCAGGAAAAGTACTCATATAGGAAGTTCCCGTAGCTATGGATCCTAGCCCTTGCTTTTTAAAAACGCAGGGTTAGGATATATCCGAAACTTACTCTTAAAGTTAAAAAAAAAAAGGTATTAAAGGAGTTAAAATAGAAATAATACTCGGGTTTTATAAACGAGAATTGCTTAGATAGAAGTCTCTCCAATGTGCCTGTATGCCTTTACGAGCTATGATATATTATGGCCATGAATCCTCAAATCGACTAGTATAGAGTATTAAGCAATAGCTGAGTGTCCTTAGGTCAACCTGCTTAGAAAAAGTATAAATGTTTTTTTACCTAATGCAAGAGATTAAGAATTGAATCTAGACTGGAGTAAAAGGATTCGAATCTTTTAACAAGCAAGTCGAGTCTATTTAAATTTATCTAAAAGAGCACAAATAATCATTGTATTTTACGAAAACTTAATTTGTAATTCAAACCAACCAAGGAGGCAATCCCGAATTGAAAAGGTCCTTTAAATTAAGTAGAATACTGGCACAAGAGGCATAACCGGACCTGTAATATAATCCAGAAATGTGTTAAGAGCCCACAAAAATAAAGGAAAGCTTAGACACTTTATATAGTAAATGCAAATATCTAAACCCCTTCCACCAAGAGGGGCGCGCTTGTAAAGTAAATGAGGGCAATGTCCAGTGTTAAAATAAGATAAAGCAGGGTTTTAGAGTGTATCTTTATAACATGCATAATTTTAGGTTAGAAAAGTATATCTTGTAAAATTTCATGGAATATGCTTAAGGACTAGGGAATCCTCAGTAAAAGCAGTCCTTGTTTGTTACAAAAAGGGATACGAAACTGCGTCTTCGAGAGAGCGAAGGGTAACAAAGAGAATAAATAATCTAGCATGTGTGTATATAAACCCGTACTTAGAAGCCCCCTAGAAGTCAAACAATATATCTAATAAACAAGGGTCGGGTGCTCTTATAGTTATACTAACTTTTAAAAAAAGTGTGCACCAAGTGCTGTTTATGTATATCCGGGTTTCCTAATTGTTTCAGTCAGGATATTCTAACTAGTCAACTGGTTTTTTCACGGGGTTTCGGTTTTTATTTTAGCAATCTTTTCGACTTAGCTTATTCGTAAGAGGGGGTCTTAATCCTCGTAAAATCCACATTTTTAGCATTTTTAATCTAGACTATCCGGGAATGGCTTTTTGTAAAAGATTTTCTTTAGAGATAATTCTCCGCCGAATTACTTTTTTGTTTAGTACTGAAAGCTTTACCAAGGATCCCTATGTTCAATATACCTTAAAGGACACAAGTTTATGTTAGAAAAGAGTACTTAACAGAGCTAACAGGATTTAAACCAACGGCTTTTGGGGGTTAAAGCTGAAGCGGAATGCTTGGGTTGTCTAAAGTCAGTGCCTATCAGCAAGAAAAAAAGGGGAAATTTACTATGCTTTAAACCTAATCTAATAATCTAATAAATAGGAGTCTTCAATTTTGTACGTACCAGGTTTTATAAGACAGCTCTTTTAAAATATGAATCAAATTCTGTAATTATAAAAAGGGGGTTCGAAAGGCATTCCTAAGGGTGAGGGGTTTACCGGTTTCATACACAAGGATAGGGGACAATACCCCACACTCACCGACGGAGGGTTTTAGGCATGTACATTCCAAGAAAAAACTCTTCCATGTTAAACAGTGGATGCCCCCCCTAATAAATAAATCCCGACTTACAAAGACAATATGCTATATCCGTCCAAAAAGGAATATCAGGAACCTATTTGAACCTTTGTATGCTAAGTACTCAAAAGAGCGGTCGATCAAACGAAAAAGAGAGAAAGTTCCATGCTTATTCCATACTTGTAAAAGGAAAGCTTTAGCTTGGACAAAATATCTCAACTCAGTGGGGTTTTAGAATTGACAACGAATCTTTCCTTAAGTGAAGCATCTCTCAATTAAGATGAGCATTAGTGTGAAAAACGGAACACTTTTACTCGGTAATTTGAAAATATAGATAAAGAGGACTAACTCAGTAGAAAATCATTGATAAAGAGCTTTCTATATAAGTAATTTTAGCAAATGCTGATTCGGAAATTCCTTATTTGTAAACTTCTTTAAAGAAGTCTTTTTAAGGTCCTTGATTTGTTGTTGTTTATATTAGGTAATTAGCAGGGTGTATTTTCTACACGAACAAGTATCCCTTATAATTTCCCTTTTTTAGATTACAGTAATTCTTAAATACTGACTTAAAAACAACAGAAGTTTATACTTTTAAAATTAAATACTAAAATAAGAATTATACTCTATGAAGAAATGAAAGGAAAACAGAAGGGATTTTAAAGCCATTCCTTTCGCTAGACCTAGAATACAAATAGATATATTTAGGAGGTTGCGATATAAGAATTATACTTACATTCAATTTATTTACTTAGTTAACTCATACTTGTAGAAGCTTCGGGTAGGTTCCTACTTTCCTTTAAAAGCATTCAATAAGGCTTACTTTGATGTTGTAGAATAGCGTTAAATAAAAAAAGTTTACTACAAAATTGATTTTTACTGATCGAGCGCAGGGCTTTGCTTTTATCTATATTAATATTATCTCAAAGAAACCCTATAACAAGGGGATAAAAAGGTATAAACTCAAGTTGTCCGGGCCAAATTACTGGGTCCTACTGCCGATTTTAGGGAATGCCAGTCCTTGGTCTTTCAAAAATATGTGGTTTAGTCTTTAGTACTAGGAAGTACCCGAGAAAAAGATTCGTATTACAACAAAAGCTATTATAGGATCATTACATTAGAAGTTGTACATAGTGGCCCTTGTAATAAGTTTCACAAACAACACTGAGAATTTGAAGATATCCAAGTAGTGGTATTCCTTTTTGCTTATTTAAGCAATTTACTTTCTTCCCAGATCCTTTACTTAAAAGAGTATTAGGGGATATATTTCTTTTGCTCATATCTCATCTGCCGCGTAATACAAATATAAATATAGAAAAAGCCAAATCATAATTACTTCAGTAAGTGTAAGTTTTTTTCAATTTGTCACATTGCTAGGCTTATATTACAGGATGGATGTAGTTCGCTAAACAAAAAATGGAAGAATTTTTGGAACTATGAAAAATAACAATGTTAGTGGAAGAAAAGTGACGGGATAAGGCAAGATTGATCTCGATGTACTCTATATAAAATACCGAGCATATAAAAGGTACTTAGTTAAATTAGGTTATAAAAATATACCAGGAACCCTAGAGTTTAGGGTCATCCCGATTTCCCCTTAGTCAGCGCTCTTATACTACCTCAAAACTTATGGGATTTGTACAAACGTAGTGATCACTTTCTTGTTAGCTCTTAGTTCTCCGTGTTCTATTTAACAATACGGAGCTGCTGCTATCCTAATAAAAATTCTTGTTGAAGATTATGCATAAGTTTAGCTTTCCCCCGGGAGAGTCATCCTTAAATTTCTCAAATTAAAAGGTATTCATATAATACTGAGTATTAAGACTGCCAAGATTTCTAGAATGATTTAAATTTTCTAATTCCCCGGGCCTACCGGCCTCTTTGATTGAAATTTATTCAACCTTTACTTTATTCTTGTTAGCAAAAAGGGTTTTTGTTCATTTATAGTCTTTAAAATAAAATAGGAAACTTTTACGGGTCACCCTATAGGTATACTAACTATATGTTAAAAGTGTGGCCCTTTTTACGAGTGGTAAAGGTTCAAATACCTAAATACTAAATAAAAAGAAAAATCCAGTTTACTATTTTAAAACTTTTTGTCTCATATCTTTTTAATTACTAAGGAAGTAAAAAGTGGGTCCGCTGTGTCCCTATCCAAGCTTAACAAGCATTCATTTAGGGCTTGGTTCCCTCCTTCTTTTTCGTAAACAGAGTCCATTCTAGCATTTCCTTGAATTTCTTACAGGTTGCGATACCTCCTATTTTCGATACGATATGATTCTAAAAAGCGTCCTACTTAACATATTTTTTGTGTTGACCTTAAATAGCTAATATCGAACTGCTGTTTGCTACTCAAACTAGAAGATCTTAATTTAGTCTCTAAAAGCATGATACTTATAGGACACCCCTAGTGTTCTGTATATTCCTTCTGGGCATACTCGAATTAGAAACAATTACCAGTTTATGAAATCCTAAGAGCTCTTTACATAGTAGTTTTCAAGAAAAGTAAGGGCTGTTAAAATTCTAGTACACGAAGTGCTTGGTATTTTTTTTTTTATTGCTCTTGTGAGTATTCATATTAATGCTTAAAGAGTCCAGACTAGAGTTATTTTGCAAATAGAAAGTAATGAGTTAACTAAGGTATCACCTTTCCTTATGTTCAATACATTTGTGCAATAGTCCTTAGAGTCCTTATAGCTTTCCTAACACGGGGCCCCTCTTTATGGACAAGCAAGTATTGCTTTATTTGTACAGGATATTTACTAACTAACTCTACAGTGGATCAACATACTTAGACGAGGGGCCCCATGACTCCGCAATTTATATTTAGCAAAGCCAGTTAAATATTATTAGCTGAACCTCTAATCTCAGTAAGTTTATACCAGAAAATCTTGAAAAAAGTCCTTTAGTATCCTTTGAGCAGTTTCTACTTACACCCCTTTAATAGGGAATAGTCTTTTATTCATTTCTCACTGGAGAGATTTCGGGTAATACTAAGCTTGAGAAACCCTTTTCCTTGAAGATATATGAAGTTAAAGAAGTGGAATGCTTTTCAAATAAGAAAGAGTTTCTCTTTTTGTTTTGAGAGCTAAAAAGGAAGAAAAACAGGCTGGAACCCTTTAATATTATGCGTTCTACTTGATTATTCTTGTCATTCATCCAGATAAGATAATTTAGAGCATCCTATAACTTAACTGGCTGGGTTTGTGTTATATAAAGTCTTTCTATCTAAGTTATTTTCATCTTTAATGGAGAAAGTGAAAACGGGAACAAAGAATTAAGGGGATTTAGATTTACTAAGACCCTTAAGACTAAAATGAAGTACAGCTCTTAAGCAAGGTATGAAGAGTAAAGAAAGTAGGGATGCAGAAATCCGGTAATAAGAAGCAGATGTTAGTTATAACGTAAGAATGTTCTATCTAGAATACTCACCTTTCTACTATTAAGGTTTCAATCCTCTATACACTAGAGTACTAAAGAGTACTAAGATCAGGAGAGGGTATTACCCTTAACTACTAGAAGCATATCCCAATATAAATACAAGACTACCATTACATAGGAATACTAATCTAAGACTACAATAAGTAGTACAAGCAATCCTAACAAGAAGGCAGGGAATATAAGAGCTCCTATAAGTCTCTCTTCTCTACTAACTCCTGGTATAAGTATCTCTCTTAAGACTGCTATATCTCCTACTCCTCTAATTCTAGCTCCTCGCAAAAGTCTAGCTACGAAGAAAAACTAAGTCAATTTTATGAAAAGAAAGGAGTGCCTCGAAAACCCTTAGAAAGACCGGGTAGACTAAGAACCCTAGTTATGAAACTAAGTAGCTCCTTACATAAGGTTTTAACGGCCTTTGGTAATTCTTTTTGACTTTTTACTCTTGTGGAAAATAAAGCGGTAATCCTTATTTTTTAGATCCTGCTTACTCCTTTTAACGTTAAAGGGATAATCCGGCTCTAATAGGGTCCCCCGAAAAACCCCTGTAACGCTCAGTTTTTAAAAGGTTTATTTTTATCAGATAATCAATCTATGCTCTGTTTTCTTAATGGAATCCGTTGGAAATTAAACTTCTTACTAAACGTCTGTAATAAAGAACCCCACTTTCTCGTTTCCGTTACTGTGACATCCAAATTCCAGCCATTTTATGCTCTAATAAAATAAGCTGTATTTCATCCAAAAAAATTTACTGGGCTTATCAAGGGTTTTATTAATTAATGTCATATGTCAAAGCAGGACCTTCATCCTAAAAGAAAGCCTTTTGAGCATTAGGAAAAGAAAAGTAGCTTCATTTTTGAGTTTTACTTGTACTTAATATTAATAATCGAAAACCTATACTAATAAACTAGACTTCTCTACGCCATATATTTCGGAGATAGCCTTACTATAGACTTATACCTACATGCTAAACCTTAAAAAAGAGCCCGTATCAGTATATATTAATTAGGAGAGACTCTCTTTTAGTCAATTTCAAAGGGTGTGAGACTTTAACTTTCCAAAGATTTATCTAGCTAGAAGTTATTATATGGTAGGCGATCTGCAGGTACAAAGAATATCTAATTCATATCCTCGGAAAAGAGTCTTACAAAAAGAAAAGCTAATAACCCTACAGAACAAATGTAGGAGCCCTAGATCAGGTTACTTTGAATAGGCAAATGACTTACGGATTCTAAATGATTTTAACTTTTATGAGTACTTTGCAACCCAAAACCCCAGGCCTCAATCCTAAAAAAGGAATTCCAGCGGCCATGTTAAGTATATTAAAACCCTTTTAGCCTTGTCAGAAGCTAATTATGTCCTGTACAAACCTTCCTTGATTTATTCATAGTAAACCCTTTGTAAAAACTTATACCTGGGTTTCTATTCCTTATATTCCCTTAGAATTAAGGATTTTCCAAGTTAGAAGTCAGAAAGAGCCTTTCATAGCACTATATTCTGTATTCCTAATCAATTTACTTAAACTGACTCTCTATCCCTTGTTAACCCGGAAACTAAAGGGAAACCTGGTGGCAAGAACCAAAAGCAAAAAATCTTCTTATAGCTCCGCTTCGATACTGTATAATGGAAACAATTTAAGTTAAGACATAGCCGTAAATCAAATAGAGGTTAGACGATTTCCATCTTCTTTATATCCCAATTTATGGATCTGCAGCTGAATCCCCTCTTAAAATTACCTTGTGGTACTACTTTTAACTAGATCGGGAAGAGAGTAAAACAACCTTATCCCTCTAGTTCTACATTACTTTATCCGGGGCGTAAAAGCAACCCTCAACTCCTATTCTTTAAATAACTCTTTCCTTTAGTACGAAAGTACGAAAAATTGAATATCGGATAACTCCGCAGGTTAGAGTGAAGGGCTTACCTCGGGAGGTGTTTAAGATCAAAGTGAGAATACTATGTGTCAAAGTGTCAAAAGAACCTGGGGCCGCCTTTTCAAAGCAACCCAGTATCGAATAGGTTTTCACCCACAACTTTAGTTCTGAACTTAAGGATAATTTTTTTTTGATCAAGAATTAGGCAAATGTTACCAAATATTGCGGATGTTTCTTCTAGTCGACGAAGTGAAGAGTAAGGGATTCGCTATAAGAACAGGATTACTACTCAACCATGGGGCAGGCCCTTTCCCCTAATGTTAAATTCCGCTTACCTCTTGTACATAGGAAATGAAACTCTGTTTTTTACTGCTAAAATTTCTAGACTATAGAAGCAGTTTTCTTTCACTCATATAACTATCAGGTTTAGTTCCTCAACCTCCGGGTTCCGCTTTAACGAATCACACGTAGAGTTAAAGGTATTTCATAACTAATTTAATTTCTTGAAAGCTAAAAATACCTTTGAAAACTTAAGACCTTAACTTTATAAAAAGAAGAAGTGTTGAACTATACAAAAAGTATTCTCTTAGATATACCAAGACTTGAACCTACTGCCGGTTAGTTAAAAGGCCCCTGTTCTACCGACTAAGCTATGCACCCTGAAATAAGGTTAATCCAGGATTCACTTGTAAAAGGCCCAGCATATTCTTTTATTCAAGTCTTAACGGGCAATTTATCAAAAAAAGGGTCTTGGTCTTTCTTTTTACTTTCGATAGTCCTATTTTTAAAAGATACTGCACTCTCTTGTTCTAGTAAAACAAATATATATAAAAAGGACGTCAATAACTGACGATAATTAATTTGTTGTATTGCTTTGGATATAGCTAAGGACTCCCCGTAGCCTAAACGAGAAATAAAAAATGACTTTGACTATCATTATACTTATCTTACTGAACTTTCAGAAATAGCAAATTGTGTGCTTGGGTTGAAGACTAAAGTTAGACTTGTTTAGTAAAAATTAACTGCACGCTGAAGCTATCAGCAGGGCCCGGGGCATGTATCGGAAAAAGCAACGTGTCAATTAAAAAAAGAAAAAGGGTATCCACTTTGTTAACTATTAAGGCTAATTTCTCCCTTTATGAGTAAAAGATACCCCTTTTTAACAACAATACCCCCTTATACATAATACATTTTAGATTACTGTCTAATAAAGTAATTGGAATACTAATACAAAGACTACAGGGAATCCATATCCATATAAGAGTACAGCTACAACAGCTATAGGCTACAATAAGAAAAGTAAGATCTTAGCTACAGTAAGTCCAGGCAACAAGAGGAGTCTATCCCATAAGAGTGTAGTTCCTAAGAAAGCCGGGTTAGCTATTTAATAAAGGAATGGAAAGTATATAAAGTAAGGCACTCGTGCTAAGGAGGAATTGTTGTAAGGGTGTATTTACTGTCTTGAAAATCAAGGGGGAATACCTTTAAATTTTTAATACTCAAACTTGGTAAAGATAAGAAACTTTAAGAGCTGGTATTAACTAAAGACAAATATACAATAAAGGAAACGTTTAACTACCCGGGACTCTGGGCTTGCTTTGGAAGCGCAAAAGTATCAAAATATTGTAATTTCTGTAGAGATTTCAAAACATAAATTAAAAACTATCTGACATTTGTTAAAGAATTTGAAAGAAAGAGTCATTTTATTCCTCTAGGCAGAACCGTAGGACCGTGTATTATTAACCTTCACGTCACGGGATCTTAGTATAAAAGGTATTCCTCGACCTAGAATCTTAAAAATAATTTCTCCTTGCCGGGTAACTCTTAATAAGGAGGCAATATTTCTTACTAAAAACTCTCTGGCCCGAGTAGTGTACCTTCTTTATAATTAAGAGCCCGACCTAGCTTCATTTAGAGTTAACAACCGAAGAGCTGCCGAGGGAGAAGACAACAACAACAAAATTTGGGTGTGCCCTTTTTAGATAATTATAGGTGAAGAAAAAGGCTGACTATTTAAGGTAGAATCTATTCCTGAGGATAACCCTCAAGAAATGTAATGTTTAGGGCTGTACATGAGTGCGCGGGGATTTTTTCTAAAGGTTTAGAGAAGTAAGTCTATTTATATAAGATATTCTATGGAAGAGCTTTTTAAAACTTATAAGTCAAATTTCTAATGCTGATATATATATAAGGAATTTCAGTATAAGCAAGCTTATTCCAATTTCTTGAATATAGTAAAAGTTAGCTTTTTAAAAAATGTATTTATTAAATTTGGAAATGAAAGGTTTGAAATAACAAGATACTCATTAAAAGAGAGTTTATCTAGCTTGAGTCTTAGTAAACTTAATAGTGGAAACCTGAAAAAAAAAAGGAATTTCCTAACAAGAAAAACTATAAACAACTAAGCAAGAAACCCATTCTAGGACTAGTTAAGTATAATACTCAAACTCTAATTGAGTACTTTAAAGAAACCAAAAAGCAAGGATAATGTAAGCATACTTTTTTTAGTTAAATAAGCCCTTATTTAGATAGTAGGGAGTGAACACTAATATCTATCTTTTCCTCACTCCTCGATTTTCCCGAATAAAGAAAACGGGAAGTTAATTGGGTTACTTTTATTTTAAGCTACCCTTTATTATCTTTATTATTAAGGAGCTATTATCATAAATTGAGGAAAGAATCTTATTACCAACATATTTTGAATAACCAGTATCTTCTATTTTCAAGTTTCATTTGTACTGTTTATTAATTTAGTAATAAATCTTGTTGGATAAAGGTATAATATTTTAGATCTAGCGTTTTGTATTACTTAACTAGTAGGATTTCCAGTAACCAGGTTAAGATACTATAGGAAACAAAATCTTGTAAATAATATACTTAGTTAAGCTCAGCAAAATCTAGGTAATAAGAATCCAATTTGCTAAAAGGAGCACAGTGTTGGTATAGAGTCATTTTCAAGGAACAAGGAATAAGGCTAGATTATAGAGTGATTCGTAGTGTTAAGCCCCTTATATATTTTGTAGTCAAGTATTAACAGAGGTTGAACCCTCGTTCTGGGCATGAGTTGGGCACTGTTTAAACCTCTCTTGGATTAAAGACATTCCAGAGATTAAATAATTAAAGTAAGGAAAGCTTTCAAAAAAGCCTCCGTTTCCGGTTAAAGGTAAGAGTCTAGCTACAGTCAAGAGTTAGATTTCAAAGAGGAAAGGTATAGATCTTAAGAGTAAGACAGTTAGAACAAGTAAAGCTCCTAAGATACAGAATTCAGGTCTAGCTCTTAAGAATTTATGTGGGATACAAAGTAGGGGTAGGAGTAACAAACAAGTTATGAATAAGGCAAAGGCTAAGAGGTAAGCTTGCTTAAATAGATAGAACAAGATCAATCTTGCCTTCAGGTTCTGGTTATAGTATCCGGGTAAATAGAAAAAGAGATGCTAGGCAAGTGTTAGCTTGTGTTGTTCCTTTGTTCCTCTTTCTTACAAGTACCTTATGTATAGGAAGTTCTCTAAACTAAGGCTAAAGCTAGGAGTCTCCTAATCCAGGATTGGAATTCCAAATTATACAGGAAATATTGGAGTCTTTTAGACTGAAATTCCCACCTTACTGAGTATCTAAACTGGCAATAACTGGCATTCCAGATAAGAACTTCAGCCTTTTTCAAAATGAATGCAGAGATTTTTTATCTTAATAATTTTAGTTAGAAAGTTTTTATCATTATGAAGAATCAAGCTAACGCTTCCCTTTTTTCCTTTAAAAGTCAGCCTTAAATACCTGCAAAAGTAAATAGGAAAAAACACAGTGAATATTGATTCAGAAATTGGCATACCACAGTCCCATAAGAGACACATAAACTATAGATAAATGGTATTATAGATAGTAAGTTCGGCATTGTTTAGTTTCATCTTTAATCCTTATTTCTCAGCCTTTATCGGAAAGTGTTTACTTGTAATGTATAATTCTAATTCCGTAGTTTTTCTGTACTGCTTATTTATTCGGTATCTCTAATCTAGAAATAGTCAAAAGGTAGGAGGAGTGCTATAGCTCTGAACTCAGTTCAGAGGAATGGCTTTAGATTGAACGCAGTGAGGAGGGGAGCTTTAGCGTTGGGAGTTTCATACACTTTTGATTGTTTTTGCATATATAGCCGTCCTACTTTTTTTTTCAAGGAAAGATTCGCCCAGGAAAACCAGGAAATGCCTTTACTTTAGGAAGGAGCTTTCGAGGAGAACCCCGTTGTGATCTCAGGAGTTTTCTTATCTGGGAGATTGATACTCGTTAAGTATGATTTAAGACTCCATTTTTATGGTATTAAAGGGAGACGATTAAAAAGGAAATTAAAGCTTTTAGCAGTACGTCTCTGAGCGCTTATTTCAAGTGGTAAAGCGGGAGTTTACGAGAAACTTTATAGATTCACAAGAATCGGGTTTATCTATTTGAGTAAGTTCGCAAAAGGGGTAAGATAAGGACTCTGCGCCTCCTCTTGAGATCCCAATATGATTTTGAACCTACAGCAACCCCTTTTAATTCTAGGACAATGAATCCGCTCTACCGCTGAACTTTTACTCTGGAAGTTTTGCTATCGGTAAATCCTATAACTAGACCACTTTTAATTGCCCTTACCTAACTTTATTTAGGTAAATTAAAGGATCTCCTTCATAGAGCTATGAAAGGGGCTCTTAACCTATTGTCCTTATAACGGGAACTTTTAGATGTATTCTTTAATCGGATTCTACCAGGCTTTCTTATTCCATTGCTGTTCAGCTAATTCACAAATTTAAATCACAACTCTTTCGGTTAAAAACAAGGTATTACTGGAAATCCTTATTATAATACTGGGTATTCACAAAATCTTTCTAGGCCGGGACTAGTTTTCTAATTCAGATAATCATGGTTCTTTCTTCTTATGTGGACTTCAACTTCTCAAAGCTTTATCTTACTTCTAAAAAAGGGAACGGAGCTCTAATAGACGGATTCCCAACGGGCTGGCATCCTTTTTTTGGTATCCTATTAAGTTTTAACTACTGTATACATATACATAAGAAAATATATCTAAGGAAAATAGCTTGTCAAATAGAGTGTAAGCCCCAGGGTTCATCTATAAGAGATATTTCTAAAATTTTTATAAGAAAGTAGTCTAAATGAATTATCTTGCAGAGTAGCTTCTAACATTTCCCTTGATTTATAATTCTCTGTTTAGTCTGGCGTCTTTAGTATATCCCGCATAGAAAAGTATATAGAAAAAGTAGTAACTAACGGCGCGATTACTCAGGGTTAAAGAAAGGCTTTTGGAACTAGACTTCAAGTAGGGTAACCGCAATCTCTATCATGGGATAAATGCGGAGAGGACTTAACTTAGTGTGAA
>JAYMTH010000038.1:0-45556 GCA_036897465.1 Pelargonium australe
TAACCTCGAAATCTCTGCTGAATAATAATATAGTTCCATAAATACTAATTTTATTAACCCAATACAGTCGTCTGGACAACTTATAGGATTGCCTGTCCTATGTACATACTCCTTATTTGTTTTCCTTATAAAAGGTTGAAAGCTTGAGGACTATGAATCTAACAAAACTAAGCAACTACTAGGTTTCTCACTAAAGGAAATCTAGAATCTAGGGTGTATCTTGACTTCTGATAGCACTATTAATATAAATGTATGCTTTTGGACTTTTTTAATTTAATTCTAATCTCAGGTTTTCTTCTAAGAAGGGGATAACTCGACTTTAAAAATACCTTATCTATCCATTAAGCAGGAATTTCTGAGTTATAAAAAGAACTCCGCTTGCTTCTTTTTTGGACTTTAAGAAGTTAAAGGTTTTTAGATTTAAATGTACCCCAGGTTTGAGAGTGTATACAGGGATCTTATATACAAACAACTCGAACCCACGGAATGCGAGCTAAAAGCTTTTTGTTCTAACCTATTTTAGTTAGTTCTTATGTAAACTGCGCTCTTCCTTTACTTATCTTGCCTTGAGATAAATACAATACCATTAAGGATTCTAGTAAGGATTCTAGATTCATGGAACCAGACCGCGGATCAAAATAGAAAGGGGGGTAGGGGTTCGGAATTCTAAGTTAATTGATTACTAAGATTCCTTGCTGGGTGTCTGTACTACATTCTAAACAAAAAGGGGGTCTACAACGAAGGCGAATCTATTATTCTTTTATAATAAAAACTTGCTACAAAAAGTAAAATTACCGAGATAGGATAAACCCATAAGTGGAGTCATATGTTTGAATTGAAACTAGTATAATTTATCTAACGGGATGCCGCGGAATTAAAAAGTAACCCTCAGCCCTAAGTGTATTATCAGGAGCTAACAATTTCCCTAAGAATCCTCATACTTTTCGGACTTGCAAAAGCCTCACTTCTGTGGAGCTGTTAACACCCTTGGTTAAGGGACTCCTTTTAAGAGGCCCAAATTTCATTATTAAAGTTTTAATCTAGAAATCTAGTATATTTTGAATAGGCTTAAAAGTGAAATATTGAGCATAAATTAATTTGTAAGGAAGTTTTAAGGTTTAATTCCTAAGCTTGCGAATTCCCTATTAATCGCAGTTAGCTTTTACTTAAGAAGCGTATTTATTTATTTATAGTTTTCGAGTGTAGCGATTGTATTTATAATAAGTTTAGGAATTCACTTCTTTCATTAGTTAGACAAAAAATAGGATTAACCAAGTTGCCTTATTGGTCTTTTTGTGATAATAGGGTATTTCATAAGAGAGTAAATCTCGACCCTTTTTAAGCCTATTTAAGATAAATACCAAGCTTTACCAGAATTATCTCGCGGTATACAAGTTAGTTCTTTTTGTAGGAGATAACCCTCAATATTTTTTAATTAAAATAGAGCAGGAATTTGGCTTTTTGCAAGGGCTTAAGGCCCGGCTTAGTTAGACTTTGATAATGGGGGTGTTAACCTGTTGTTATAGGAAATCCTACAAAAGGGTACCCAGGAAACTCCTTTTTGAATATACTATAACAGTGAGGCACGCTTTTGGTGGGCACTTTAGGAGCAATTAAACACGTAAAAGGCAAGAATATTAGTGGGAACCCTCGTAAATCATAGTAATAATCATATACTGGCCTATAGAAGTCAAGAATAGCTCCGCTCTGGAAACCAAAAGAAAGCATCCGTACTTACATATCTTATTTTTTGATTGCCTGTTAGAGTTAGTTAACAAACTTGAGGTCTATACTATAATATATTAATATATTCAAAAAACTTTTACTAAGCCAGTTAAGTATATATTTTTATGAAGTAATTAATCTTTCTTAATGAAACCCCTCTAAACCTTACCAATTAACAGAAACTTATATCATGTCAGAGAATGCTCGACACTAGGGCTAAATCAAAAAAAAGTAAGTAAACTCTCGGGTTTTATGGGTATTTAAATCTAAAAGCTATCTTGAAACAAAGAAACCTTAAGTATATATATATATTAAAGAATTTACAACTTATAAAGATCCCTATCCCAGTTTTAGAGAGTTCCCTTATTTCAAAAATGACTAGTATTATGCACACACAAAGGAAACTAGAAAAAGTGTACAATAAAACAGGAGTTGCGAAGTGTCCAAAGTACAAAATCTTTTATCTAACCGTCTTCTAATCAAGAATCTTAATTATTTTTGGGATCGGTATTCCTTTGTTAAATTACGGAAGTAAAGTTTAAGCACTCACATAACTCAGACGATCTTGGTTATGGCTCTTTAGTCGGTACAAAAGAAAAATGGTAAGGCTTTTGCTTTTTGGGCACTTATACTAAACCACTAAATTCATTCTATAAGAGCTCCGTTTGTCTAACTTTTTAATTTAATTAAAAAGAGAAATTTTTACTCCGATCTAGTTTGATTTTTCCTAGAAAGCTTAGTTTTGCTTGGAATACCCGTAAAAAAATATATACGTCCTTGGAATAAACTTTCTCCTAAAACCCAGGGGCACCTTAATCAGGAGATCTATAAGTCAAGAGGGAAAATGATTACAACAGGAGCTTATTTCTAGAAATATAACTAAGATGACTTGCTTAAATAGATTGTGCTTTTACTGATTAGAATCTTACCTTATTACAGACTTCGCGTCGAGCTCCTTCTTAACTTAATCTGAGAAGTTCTATAAAAGTTTTATAAATAAACTTATGAATAAATTTATTATTCGTATATAAATGGGAAATGCTCTCGAAATTTTTAGGGTTAGTTGATTGAAAAGCCAGTCTATGGCTTTTTTTTTTAGGAAAATACTAGGTTACAAGAGGTTTTGCCAAAGAAAAGTGAGCCCTATTAGGCGATACCTCACGATTTCTATTAAATGGAGTAGTGTTCAGTAAGTTACTTCAATTAGTTCTCATTTTTCGAACCGAAACCGCACCTTATTAAACAAGTAATAAAGTCAAAGGGTTTCATTTCAGCAACAAAAAGACAAGGTCTCATCTACTGTTTAATGAGTGGTTACATACCGGATCATCTATTTAACAAGGCCCTACCCAAAACCTTTCTCCTTATCAGTTTCTCAATATAAGTGATCTTGAAGGTAAAACGTACCTCGATTTCATCCTTTTAAAGACTGCTCTTAAAGTTTATTCCCCTTAGCTTTAGTACTACTTTGCTTAGATTGAGTTGCTTTGTTAGCTGCCTTTATAGAACCAGTAGAGTTAAAGATAGTATCGTATAAAAGAGTATATACCTTACAAGTAATCCTTCCCCCTTGAATAGGTCGATAAGAAGAGGGGTAAATCTTAATCCATAGGAGTTACAGGTAAACTAAAAAGGGGGGGCTGCTACTAAGAACAGCTAATTAAAGAAACTCATTTAGGGGGTTTAATACTAGCCCGGACAGGAACAGTAGGAAAGCTGCTCTTGAAATTACACTTTTTATAAAATAGAAAACTAAGGGCTTCTTTCCTTTTGTACAAACAAATAACAAATATAGTCGGAATTAAAAAGGATCGTATTAGGGCAGAGATTCTATTTTAAACTAAATTTTTACTTTTGATAGCGGTACTATTATGACACTTGCTACTTTTTGTCGATTCTCAGTTTTGGAGTAAAGCGAATCCACTAAAAGTAAAGAGAGAGCATTTTCCCCCAATCATTCGAAAGAACTAACAACTTTATAACTAACATTAGAGGACACAGGGACCGCCCCTTAGCTGGGATAAGCTTATACTGCTTATAGTATCCGTTTTAGAATTCAGGGATTCGGGATTTCAAAGAGCAAGGGGTATAAGTGATTCAATTTAGGGCATTTAATGCTTTCTATATCGAAGTGATTTCAGGTACTGATGGGGAGTGTAAAAGATTGTCTCACCTTTGCTCTTATAAGTCAAAAGCAAAGTCCTGCTTTTCGGCATGTTACTTTAATTGTTAATTCTTTATCAAGTACAAATTGTATAAAAAGGAGTTAAGTGCTAGTGGTATAGAAAGGAATGTATTTTAATTCTAACTGGAGAGATGCGTCCTAAATTAAATACTATAAAGTCCAGGCTCTTGGAATTTAAATAGAAAGTATTGGAGAGAAGTAATTTCCTTGTTTATCACACACAACCGCGGTCTCTAGTAAACCAACCTATTAACTAAGGCTCTTAGCCCTCAAAATTTACTAGAAAAAGACCCAGTACCCATTGAAAACCCAGCCCTTGTCTATATATAACTGCCATAAACGACCTTCAACCGGGAACTACTTGCTTTATAAATAATAACTGACAACTCTATTTCTGATAATTTTCATAGAACTTTCTTTATTCAGGACAAAACTTATACTTTTTAGTAGACTTTCAAAAGTACTTTGGGCATCCCCAAGAGCAGTAAAGGGCTCTTCTAAAACCAAAGTAAGGGACGAGTTTTCTAGCTAGATAAGAAATAAGAGTATCCGCGCATATATTAAGGAATACTTTCTGCCAGAAAATTTTTTACCTTACTATATTTTTAATACGAGATCTCAAGTCTCTTTTGTTTTTTTCTTGAAAAAAAAATAACGATTAATAATTGAATTTTTTGTTAGTAGGAAGATCTGAAGATTGTCTCGGGTATTCTATATAACCCCGGCCAGTTAATAAGTTATATTCCTAGTGATACTCGTTTTATAGAACCCTTTCTAGTGGAAAAACTGGAAAACGAAGGGCTTTAATCTGGATATTACGAGTCGTTTCGGTATCAAAGGGTTTCGAGATATAAAGTAAATAACAAGTCAATAAGAAACGGGGTTAGTAACAAATCCAAGCAAAACGGCAGCCATCCGCTCCTTCTTTTTTTATGCAGTAATTTTTATATACTTTACTAAAGGGGACATCTAGAATGCACTTAAAACTCGGAAAAAGCTAACCAAGAAATTCACGTTTAATTCTGTAATTTCTAGAAAGTGAAGTATTTGTCTTAATATTACTCTATTTCTAGCTAAGTATCCTAATTCTAGTATATAGGACTTAAAATCGAAAGCTCAAGAGAACCCGAATATCTGCCTAGGAACTCATATTTATGTTTGTATTACTGGTTTTATTGGTAGTAAAAAGTACCAAAAGAGATTCCTCTTCTCGCGGTGCATATGTCTGGTATCAGATGAAAACAAAGAGGTAAAGTTAGGAAAGTCCTGTGTTGCTAAATAGCTTTAACAACTATACAAACTAACAGACCGCAAAGGACATAAAAAGGAAGGGTTACTGGCCTTTTAGCGAAAGTAAGAATTCAAAAGGTTCTTGAAATGGGTATAATATTTATGAGATTTAATGACTTAACTCCCAGAATTGAAACAAAAGGGAAGACAATCTCTAGACTACCCTAACCCGAAGTCTTTCTAAAAAGCTAGAAAACTCTAATTAGTACTCACTCGACTTGAACCTGTAGTTGGATACCCTAAAAAAAGGGGGTCACCCTCCAAGAATGCAATTCTACATTGCACTGCAGAAAGTATAATAGATTTTGGACTTCTAATTGAATACTTATTTTACTTTGATAATTAGTAGAGTCTATGGTTATCCCCTATGATTGTAAAACGACACTCTTCAATCTGCAATTGGAAAAAGGCTTCTAGTTACTCTATTTAGTAGTTCCCATCATTCGTTACGTCGATAAGCCTCCCCCTCTCTTATTACCGAGAAGTAATATAGAACTTCTTTGTCTTAGAATATTAAAACAACCAATAAGTTCTACTAAATAGGATAGGCTTAAACCTTAGCTTTCTAACGGAAACTTGTGCAAAAAGCTCCTTATTGAAGTAGCCAAGTCCTCGCCTTTCATTCAATTAAAAGAGCTTCCTATAATTACAATCATAAGTTTACAAGCTGCTAATTATTTCATTAAGTAAAAACAAGGGTTCTTGTACTAGGAGTACTTGATCACCGAAGCACTAACTCACTAACTTTCTTGGAAAAAAGGTGTCCTGGTGAGGAAATCTCGTAGATTATTTCACAAAAAGAAGTTAATAATTGTGGGATATTGCTACTCACTTTATTCAAGAACCAATACTAGATAAGAAACTTCGACACTTGGTATTAAATAAAACCCAGTTTCCTATTAGTTCTTCCGAAAATTTTACTTTAAAAATTCTTACCCTGCAATAACTCAGTATAATAAGGTTATAAATCTGGATAACGATGGGTTTTATAGTTTATCAGAGTAAGTAGGTATACTGCCTCTGATTGCTTTCTTATCTTGTACAACACAAAACAGAAGTCAAAGTCTCCTTAGAGTCGTATTAGTTATATAAATAATATATACAGTTTTGGGAAGGAAATATATCCTGTTTAGTTTAAGAGAATGAACACGCCGAGGTATTAAAAGGTAAAGTAAGGTATTAGGTTTTTGAGGTCTTTTTCAGAATAACTTTTACAAGAGAGTCTGATATTAAGTCGGGGAGTTTCTTAGTTTATTGAAGCCCTTTCCGTACCGGGCTCTAGAAGTACTAACAGGAGGGCCCCTCTATTCAGCAAAGGTTTACTGCGGGCTTTTAGCTTGCTTAAAAAATAACCGAGATCCTCTTTTATTGATAAATAATATATAGAGTGTTCACCTAACTAGTGTGCTTTTTCAAGGTATAGAAGCGATATTGCTAAACAAGTGACATCTTTGTAATTGTGGAGCTCATAGGGGTTTAAAAAATGCTAGGCGTCTTGCAAAAGTACTTTTTACAATAGATTAAGTTTTAATTAGATTCTTCTTGGTTGAGTAAAACCTTCTTCTGGCTATAGGCATCCTTGCTTGCTAAAGACATCCCAATAAAAGACTAAGGGTGCTCTTTTATTCTTTTATACAGAGCCGTGTACTCTCTATCTTTAGCTGTGTATTTCACAGAGTATAAGGATTAAAATTGGCATACTACTTACTTAGGAGTTTTTATTTATACTATTATAAAAAGGCATTTCCCTTATCTATGCATTGGAATTTTAAAAAAGTAGTAGAAGTCAAATGAAGGGGCATTCTCCGGAGTAGAGCAATAAGTTATTTATACCGAATTCTCGCAGGCTCAAAAACCCTTGTAAAATTATAAGATTAAAAAAAACTATCCCGCAGCCCTTTTTTAATCAAATTACGGGCCCTCAGAATCCGCAAGAAGGCCTCCGTTTTAGCACTCTGTCTAGGGAATTTATAGATCGCCAGTAGCTCTTTAAAATTTCTATACCCAACAGGGAATAGCCTTCTCTTCTCATCTCTAGTACAGTAACTCCCAAGGACCTACCCCATTCAGAGCCCTCCCCTTTTTTTCTAAAAGATTTCTTCGGTATAGCTCCCGTCATTTGGATCCGATGCCGTAAGTTCAAGTGGTACAGAGCGAGATTCACTACATTTATTTGTAATCTAAACCAACTCCCTTTCTCGGTTTAACAAGAAAGGTTTTTACTTTCTAAGTAGTTCTGCTAAATAGAAGGGATAGAACTGAATACAGCTATTTTAGAGGTTCTAGCAATTCTAGTAAAGTGTCAAATGTATAGTATTTTACAGAATAAGAAAGGGTATTGCTTTAGAGAAGCCGCGGTATAAGGTCTAGTTTTCCCAAGAAAGTTATATCTCTGGTATAAGTTAAAGCCTGCTTTTGGTGTTGCTCTTAGAATGTAAGGTGGTCTTATCTAGATAACATTAACCTTCTTCGGATGCACTCAGTTGGTAAGAACCATGTACTCATTATCCCTCAAGGGGGCTTACTCCTCTGTTAATGATAAGAACAAAGAGTCAGAGGTATTTCTCTTTTTTAAAGAATTACTTTCCCTGTAGTACCTCTAGCTTAATTTTAAACCTAAAACAGAAGGTTCATTCATGTTGTTTTTTATAGTATCCTTCCGTAATATAAAAATAATATAAAGAATTCTAAAGCATAGTAAATAGGGTTTCCAAGGTTTTTTAAGGGGTCAACAATTTAAAAGTAGGAAATTCAATGCAAAAGGTTTTGAATGTACAAAAAAACACTTTACTGAGTACCTCAACTGTAAATAAAAGCGATTTTAGATAGTAACTTTAGTAAGGGGTTATTCTATATTCTTTATTCAGAATCTTAAGCATTTCTGGAAAGTACTGAAAAGGTTTTTCTAATGGGATTCCCCTTTTTTTAGTCTTTCATTAAGTAAGGGAGTTGCTTTCTTCCTCTAGACTTTTTCGCTGTTTCTAGGTAAAGTGTGAGAGTGATAAGAGGCTCTTCTAAGGTTTGTAAGAATTCCTGAATTACTTGATTAACTAAGTTGTTAGAATATGGATGTTATAAATCCCTCCGTATCAAATTTAGAGCCGTGGTTTAATTGCTAAGTCTAGAACCCTTTTCGTTAATAGAAAGTTATACGCTGTGTTTCTACAGGGAGCCCCAGAGCCCGACTCGGGTTCTATTTTGGTTTCTGTAATACTACATATTAAGGCAGTCCATTTTATTGAGAAAGTTGAGTTCCCAAGATTTCCTATTTCCTATTAGTTCAATTTATGAAAATGTATACTTATTTAGTATTCAACTTGTTATAGTACAAATTTCCGAGTTTCCAGATCCATAAATTTTGAAGCTGACAAGCCCTTATTCGTATAATCTGGGGTCCCCTAAGTGAAACCCTGAAGCAGGAACTGTAAAATAAGTACATTACATATAACTCCTTTTTAGCTTTTAGATAAGTAAATTCACTCTTCCTTCATGAATAAAGAGCCCGGGATAAAGTAGAGTTAGCCTTTTTTATTATTTTATGCCTTAAGGGAACACTGCAATTTCTTGAGCGAGTCTAGTTTCTATATCGGCTTTTGAACTTCACTTTAGTAAGGATCCCTATTTATTTATTAAGTTCTAGGGCATTGGTTCTTGACTTTCCTATTTCTAAAATTTCGTTAGTGTATATAGGCTGCCCGGTAAACGGTTTTATACCTTTTGGCTGCCTCCCTTATTAATAAAATATTAAAAACTAGACTCTAGTCGAGGTCAAATGTGGGTCGACATCAATTAGCAGGACTAAAAAGTACCCTTACCTTAATTTCTAATCCAAAAGCTCTAACTTCTTACTAGTGCCTCCTTTTGTTTCGAGCACTTTATTAAGAATTCCAAGAAAGATATATAAATAAGAGCGACTTAAATTCCTTTGCAAGCAAGTGCTTTTTGTAAAAGAGGAACCTATTCTCGAAAGTAGGGAATGCTTCTACCTGAAAAATCTGTAACCTATTATACAGTTGTCCTAATTAGCTAGATATTTTAATGTCTACCTATACTGGCGGGAGCCACCCGAGGTTTATACTAAATTTGGGTATACTAATATTAAAGTCGCCTCTTTGTTTACCTAAAGCATAAGTTAATCGGGATTCTAAAAGAAAAGCCTACGCCCTGCAAAGTTCCTGCTTCATGAAAGAAATTCCTTAATTTTTCTATCGCTAAAGATAAGCGCCCTAATCTGATTTAAATCTCTTTTCATTATAGTTTTACCCTCTTTATAAAACCACGAGTTCTCGTAAGGAGCTCCTTTCCGTGGAATCCGCTTATACCTGGGAAGTTAAAGAAATTAAATATAAAGTTTAGACGAGATAACAAAAATGGATTTGTAGTAAGTAACGCGTTTCTACTAGGATTTATTATTCTATTTATCATTACTCTTTAATAAAAACATAAATATTAAGTATTTTGAAAACTCTTTTTTATTTCTTTACCAGCTCGAAAAATGTACTGATTATTCCATATTATGAAAAAACGTTATTTATCAGAATTTTTGTTAGTAAACTTTAGGCGTCACAGGTTTCTAGCTTAATGAATGGGTCCCGTTTTCCTTTTCAATTAGCAAATAAATTTAGTAGGACAGCTGACAATCCGCTGCTTTATAATGTATTTAAGTTATAAATGCAGATATCATTAATTATAGAATTTTAGAATATTCCTTTTTAGAGTTTCTTCTCAATCATTAGGTATTAAACCCCAAAAGTCGTTGGTTCAAATCGTGTTAGCCCTGTTAAGGATTCCTTTCTAACAGAAACTTGTGTCATACAAAGCTCCCCTTTTTAGGAATGCTTGTAAGGCCCGCGCCCGAGCAAATTAAATATCTATCCTATGGGCTCTTCTTATGACTCCAGACGGACCTACACAAATAATTTTAAATTGACTCCTAGAAATTACAACTCATTAAGAGATTAATAAAACCTTCTTCAAATACCCCAAAATATTCAGTAATACTCCAAACTCTGGAAATACTCTACTATATAAGTGTTTTTATCAATAAAACTCTGTTAATAATCCATACTTGGGACATTTTTAGTTAAAAAATGAGTATGTATACGTATACCTCATATATTGGAATATCTGGACCGGACCCCGCGATGAAAAAACTAAATATTATGGAATGCTCAAAACAAGGAAGCACTTTCTATTTGAAGAAAAAGCAACTTCATACTTAGATTCTAAGGTTTAACTTCTAAGTTTCCCTGGGAGAGCCTCGTTGACTGAAAAAAAAAAGACCCTAATTCCCGTGTCCAATAGTTAGAGTTTTCTATACTTCGGTCTTAACTGTGCTTTATACCCTTAAACACTTAGCTTCTTCTCCTTGTGACATAATAAGTTAGTTAGCTTTTTGTTAAGAAATTGGGATAGACAAAACCCATTAACGAATCCTTTAATTTTAATTAATTGATACCATTATGATGACTACTGTACCTCAACTCGGCAGTATCTTAGGCTGAAAAAGCCTTAGAAATCGGAATCATCTTATACAGAAATAAAATCTACATACAAACCTCGCTAAAATATAGTATATAACTCGTATTAATAAGGACAAGAATTCGGAAATTACCTTCGGTAGAACAGGGCAGTCTTAGTAAAAAATATCATGGGTTTAAGTCTATTTCCATTGTAAAAATATGGTCTATGGACCCCCTTAGTATGCTATCATAAGAAAAGCAAAGGACATGAATATTCCCTTTTATGGTTTTATAGCGGATAACAAGTGTTACCTAGTATACGAGCTTGACATAAACTCATATAAGCCTTTTAAAAATCCCACGGGTATACTAATCAAAGAAACCTTATTCATTTCCTATAACCATAGCTACGTATTTCTATATGGATAAAGTTTCGATACTTCAAAAAAAAAGATCTATTCAAATAAAATTCCTAGCCAATGGAGCTCCTATGAAGAAAGAAACCAATAATTTAGAAATGGCTCCGTGGTAGAACAAAGGAATCCTAGTAGAAAGATCATAGGTTCAAGTCTAATTTAGTGCAATTTAAAGGAATAAGATAGAAAAAAAGGGTAAGATTCGACTTAGCAAAATCTAGTCTAAAACCCTCTTTTGTTGTTACGTAAATTTAGTTTTATTCTAATATAAAGATTTTTAGGTTATTGCATAGAACACAAGTTGCTAGCTCAGATGCTTATAGTTAACCAAAGTACTTCTAATCACCCTTGTCAGCAGAATTTATTTAACTGTAATTATTTATTTTACCCGAACCTTAAGGTATTATACCTATTCCGCAGGATAGATACACAAAAACAATCTAAAAAGATCCGTAAACCCGGATACGAATCCTCAATATAAATCTATTTGGGGTACTCTATAACGCTTTGCCCTAGATATGCCCTCTGGTACGTACTTCTTGGGGCCCCACTAATTAAGACATTCTGGATAAACTTTTGAGTTCACTAACTCGGACAACTCCTAAAGAGAAAACTGAGATCTTGGCTGTTAAGGATAATACGACTTTAACCCTCGATAAGAGCCCGAGCTTTGTACGCTCTGACCAAGTATACGTTTCATATAAAAGGTGTTTCCCTCAATTAATTCTGTAAATAGTTATAGTTTCTTATTATTTGCTTTACTTTAGTACAACACTGGAAAGGGTAAAAAAGGAATCCATTATCTAATTGTATGCCAAAAAACAGGGCTGGGATAGGCATTTCCATAGATTTTTCGTACAAAAAGGGTAAACAGAACCCACCTTGTGTAATGAATTTTGAGTATATTCATAGTAAAAAGGGTTCAGTAAAAATGTTTAGCACCTAAATCTTTTAGTATAGTATCACGGGTTTTATCTCTGAGATTTTTGGATAGTAATCCCTTACTCTGCAGTGCGGACATTCCCTACAAGGAGCGGGTATATGGCATAGTGGGTAGATGCCGTCCCTTTATTTACGATAGAGTGCTGCTTAGTTTTCTTTCTGGGGGTGTCGCAGGATTAAAGTTTTGATCTCCTTATCAAAAATATCAAATAAAAAGCGCTAACTTTTGAATGATACTTACAATAGTCATGGTATTCACGTGGTAAAACACGCCGTTAGACTCTATTTAGATCTAAATTAACAAGATATCTTGCGAAAAAACTATTGATTCAGTAGAACGCTCAATAACACAAAAAAGAAATGCGTCTGTAACTAAGACAAGGAAAATCCGCTTAATCCCCTATTAGTGCAAACTTTAGAAAAGGGCACCGGATACATACAGCTCGCTTAAGGGTTGTAGCAAGTCTTACTAGGGAAAAAGTCAGTGCTTAGTCATTCTCACATTAAAAAGTACCTTTTACTTCCGATTCAGATAAAATTCCTAAAAAGGGAAAGCGCAGTTTATCCTATTTCATATATACCTTTCCTACTTTGTTTTCGAAAGTCACTTAAATAAAGGATTAGTTTAACACTAGAGACCTAGACTTATTCTTCCTTTTTATACCTGTAACGCTAGTAGTGGATTAGGAAGATGCCTGAAATTAAAAACCTGATTAGTAGCTCTTATCTGCTTGGAGTACCTTTCGTCAGTTCTAAACAAAAGAAACGTAGGCCTATATACAAGACCTTAGACCCGGCTCTCTTGCCCTTTTAACATGAAGACTTAAAGAAAAGGTACTTGACTGAGTAGCTTTTTTGTATAGTGTGGTCTTAATATTAAGGTCTATCCTTGTTTTTATGAATTCCTCTAGCTAAAGCTTGCCTATATTCTGATATTTCAAGAGTCAGTCGTTATTTCCAATTGTCAATCCCAGAGATAGGAACCGAAGAAAGAGAGCGTATTATCCAATAAGTAAAGAGTAGTCTTTTATTACTTTTACTTTTCAGATCTCCCTACTCCGTGAGATTCATTGTCTACTTCACTTAACTTTTGGAGTTGTAAGAACACATAAAGGTTTATAGATTGACAAGACCGTCTTGTTCTAAGTTCTAAGAAAAAGAAGTTAACAAAGGGTTTGAGGCGCATTAAGTTCACTTTATTATTTCCTGTTCACTACATTCTGTAGAAAAATTGAATAGCCTTGGGACGGCAGATATTTCTCGGTTATTGAAACTTTATTTTGTTTACTATATCCTTAAAAAAAGCATGCTTTAGGGGTTTAACGAGTAGTCAATTAGGAATTTGAATTTGAGATTGTTAGTTAGTAAATCTCTATTTTATAGTTCTATAGAAACCCTATTTGTGTATTCCCTCCTTATTATTTATAGGGGACTCCCCAAGTAAATAGGTTACCCTTTCTGTATACTGAAATGGGCGCTAAAAAGAGCTTACCATAAGTACGACAGCCTACCGAAGGAAACCCTAATCTATATCATACAAAGTAATTTTATACTCCTTAAACCCTGGGTTTGATAAAAAAGTGTAAATAAGTAAGTATTATACAGATCACAGATCTGACCATGGAGCTAATCTCATATAGCCCCAGAATAAATATGTTTAAACTTTTATAGGAATTTCTTTTAATAATGTTTTTGTTTGGAATTCATAGAATAAGAACCTTAACATAAGCGAGTTCCTAGTCCAAAAAGCAAAGGGATCCTCGATACTATCGTTACAAACCCCTGAATAAACAGTAAGTTGTTAACTATTTGGGGAGTCCTTAATCATGAAATTTGTGCAAAGAAAGCTATTCTCTAAGGGCACTAGCCCAGTGAACGTAATCCATATAAGGATTTAACCTGCTCTAGGTTTTCTTAGGGCTTTTCTTTTCAAAATTTATATATTCTTGTTATTGTGGATTCCTTTGGGAAGCTCTTGGGGAATCTGTTCATACTCTAAACTCTAAAGGTTAGACGCTAAATGGGAATAAAAAACAAATGCTATTTATACGCAAAAAACTTTTTAGTTTATGTTAGGTACAAAGGTGGATTACTTGAAAAAATAAGTGAGGAAACTGTAGCTATCCAAATTAAACCCATTCTATTTTTTGTGTATGTATTTATATAATTTTTTATCAGTAAATTGTGTAGTATTTTGAGAGAGTCCCTTATGGCGGAGGTTAGCGAGGTAATCGGTTCATGAACAATAAAACTAAATCCTTGTTCAAGTGACTAAAGAGCTAAGTTTTTTCTTTTTTAACTCACTATCTGTAACTAATGTGTACTATATTCAAAAATAGCTACCGTAAATAATAAATTTTAGATTCTGAATTTACTGATTTCCCAGGATTCATTTAATTATTATTTATATATTTTAATCCATTACATTTAGAGAATTTCCGGTAATTACAAGAGGCTTAAAGGATTGGTAATTGTAAAAACCTCAGAAAAAAGAGTACGAAGGGACGCGTTTCAAAGCTATACGTGTTAAATTCCTTGGGTTTATAAAAGTACGCTAAAATCCGGGATTCCAGACAAAAGGAATTTACTAAAATACATTTGACCAGTTCCTTGCAAGCAACCCCGTCTTAGTCCAGCCCTACTTGAAACTTGAAAGACTATCAACAATTTGTATCTACTTGTATTTTAAAATTTCCTAGATCCAAAAACCTAATAATTAACCTCCTAGTTCTACTTAAGGGTTATCCCTTTAAAAACTAAAAACTAGAAAAGACCAAGACGTAACAGCTATCTCCTTCGTGTGCCTGCTTAATAAAGTACTAAAAAGTAAAAGTCAAAAGGGGATCTAATATGCTGTTATTTCGCTATATGAATGGGTCATAAAACGGGTTTACGAGAATACAAAACTGGACTGAATTAGAATCTCTTATCTTAAAAAGGTTTTTGTATATGTCAATATAATGTATTTCTCAAGTAAACCCAGAATTCTATGCCATGGGGGAGCTTTTTGTGTAGATTGATATCTCATATCCAAGCTTAACAAGCACTCATTTAGGGGTCGGTTCCATCATTTTTTTCGTCGTAAACAGAGCATTCTAGAATTTCCTTGAATTTATTAAAAGTTGAAATATCTCCTATTCTCGATACGATATGATTCTAAAAAGTCTCCTACTTCCTACTTGCATACTTTTTTCGCGTGTTGACCTTAAATAGCTAATATCGAACTGCTGTTTGCTACTCAAACTAGAAGAAGATCTTAAGCTTTCTATAAGGATCCTGGGTTTGGAATAAAACAAGTTGATAAGCACACGGCTTGAACCTATGTCCACTAGGCAATAAACGAATGCTCTAACCTGGAGCCTCAGTGAAGGGAAAATCTGTCTTAATTTCAATATCATCTACAAGAATCCCTTAGTAAAAAAGGAAGCTGTTTTTAAGTATAAGTAACAAAATAACAGAGTCTCTAAAATAAATTATATCCAAGTATGAAGCTATCTTAAACCTTGTACTTGAGCTCGAGCCTATTATATATATATCTCAATAGAATTCCGATAGAAAGAGAAATTCCTTTGATAATTCATGAAAATATTAGAGGTTAGACTCTAAACCTAAGCCCAACACAAAATGACAAGAGACTCCTGGGCAGTTTTGGAGATAAGTGACCCTTGAGAAAGATAGACAGAATCCTCCTAAAAGATATATACTAACTCCTACACTGGCGGAACCCCTAATTGGTTAATATACGACTACAGGAAGATACAACTGCTCAATTCCTAATAGGAGGGTCTTTTATCTTGTTCCCGAAAATAGTGGAGCATCATGTGGGACCAGCAGCTCCTTAAAACCCTTTAGAACCTGTTTCTTAATACGGCACGGCACTCTTTAAAGGACTCTTAGCAAAGACCCAAAAGAGAATCCTCAAGGGAACTCCTACTATAATTATTATAAAACTTAGGCGGGAGCTGCTAAATCTAAATTAAAAGCTAAAACGTTCTGTATCATCAAATGGATAGCTCCTTCACAATAACCGGTTACTCGAGGATGTGTGCAATCAGGGTTTTTCTTTTCAGGCAAGCCAAGTACTACACACTTGTTGTGCCAGATAAGGAGTCCGTTTCAAGGGAACTTTGATTTAACCTACTTTAAACCTTTTTTTGGTAATTCTTTTTAATCTGGTCAGTAAGAGAGGGCTCCGACTATTAACTTGTTCAAGATCTGAGTCTAGGAACTTCTAATAATTTTCTGGATCACCCTTAATACTGTCGCATCCATATTCCAATTCATAATAAAGACTTTATAGGCTAGCTGTGTATCTAATTACTTACAACTGTAAAACTTGAGTAGAAGCCTTACTTAAAAAGAATACTCGTTATTAAAGTTATTAATACAAACATTTAGAATTAGAAAAAGAAGATTTTTTTAATATGAAGAAAGACAAAATAAATAGCAGTATCCTAAAGTTGTTCCATATTAAAAATGAAGGAAATTTGTCTTATTCGTAGAAAGCGGGCTCTGGGGGGGCTCAGAAATACTTGCTTATATACTATTAAATTAAATCCTTTAAACCTTAGTAAGGATATCCCTCCCAATCGATAGTATCCCAAATTATGTTATATCCTTTTAAATACGTATTTGATCTCATCTCCTATCACTCAAGATAAATAAAGGGGAGGGTCCATGTGCACCTATGTAAAGGATTCCTGTGTTTTAGTCACTAAAAATAAGGGAAATTAATTCACTAGAAAACAAAGCTAGCACCAAGCATGTCATGAAATAGGAAGCGTAGTAATTTGTATTTGTTTAAAAAGTGGATTTACGCCTATGCCATACATTTCAAGGAACAGAAACCGCAACGATTAATATTATATTAGATTGGGTAATTAAAGCTTTATGTACCTACATCTATAAATCTTTTATACTGATAATAACAGGCACGTACAAGAATTTTGACTCTTTACTTGAGGATTGTCTTACCTTTTTCAGTCGGGAGCTTTTAGGAGACATCCACTGCAATAATTCTTGCATTTTACTTTTTTAGAAAATACCCCGTGTATGAAAACTTTACTTATATTAACTTTAAGAATTAAATACTGTAAAACAAGGTTTTGGCTTAAATATGGTAGTAAATAGAGATTCTGGAAAAAGAAGTGACACCTGTATGCCAATATCGGCAGCTGTACTCTTCCTATATGTAGAGCTTTTAATTGGTATTAAAATATAGCGTTATTAAATTTTAGATAAACTAAGGCAAGTAACTTATACGCCCCTTATTTCCACAAAATTCATTAAAGCTTAGTAGAAAGCTAGTCCAACTCCCAGTAATGTGCTTATAGCATTCTTACTCTAAAGAGATATATAAAGTCTCCGTTTATTATAACTAAAATTTTTTATTTATCATCCTATCCTGAAATAAGGGATCTCCAACACCATTTAAATGTATTAGGAGATGTTCTAGACCATAGCTATCATTCTATACAAGGGTTCTAAATTGCCTGCTGATCAAAGCGAGTCTATTTAACAAAACTGGAATATTATTATTTCTCTCACTCACTAACTCAGATTAACTAGTTTTTTTTCTAAAATCCACCTTAGTAACAAAAGTATAAAACTAAAGTATAGAATCTCAGGTCATATTTTTTAGTAAAAACAGAATCGACATATATAAGATTAGATTTAAGACTCCACTTTCTTTTCTTTGAAGGAGGGTGAGTGCGGGATAAGAATATATCTCAAAAAAGGTAAAAGGAGTTTATACTGCAGTTGTAGTTGAGTAAAGCATAAAGTTTTTTAAGTCTGTATAAATGAAAGTGGAAAGAAATGAAATAAAAGCCTTTTTTATTAATAAACTCGTTTGAAACAGAGCCTATAGAATAAGTACACATCAAAGCAATCGACAGTAACCTTAGAATACAAAAGAATTTTCCACAGCTCAAGTTTTTTTACTTAAAAGCTTATAAATCTGAACCTTTACTTAGCCTTGCCAGGGAATAAGTAAAACTCCAGCTTTAGTCTCACGAAATAAAATTATAGTATTATTCCTTATAGTTATCAAACCAGAACACAAGCATCCCTATCAATAATGAACATATTGACTGGGGTATGGTCCTTATTTAGAATTCAATAAAAAATCAACAAGTTTCCTTCTGTAGTTACAGGTTTCTATAGCTTAAGGAGCCGTTACGGGTATAAATAAGGACTTATGTTTAGCGGCTAAGGAGCGTAGCCTAGTATATCTGGGGGAAACCCTGTATTCTTTACAAATAGGTAAGGTAAAAATAAAAAGAAAGGGCATTTAAGCCTCCTCTTAACGAAAAGCGGAAGGTCTTAGCATTACAGTACAGCAGCTTTACCAGTTGGAAATAGTTAGTGGTATGGGTATCCTTGATTTAATTCACCATTATTTGCTACACTAACCTAATATAAGTACTTATCTATAAATCTATAGAATTTCTCTATTTACTTAGTAAAGGGATTCTGTACCAAGTAGCTCTAGTATTCGATTTATAACAAAAGCCTGGTTGTTAATTAACAAAGAGGATAGAGATTAAAAATTAATAATACAAAAAAAGATGTCACTCATGTTCTTTCTCACAACTAGCAAGTTAGATCCATTTTTGCTTTTATGATCGCTCTGTGAAAAAAGAGGCTAAAAAAGTCAAATCCCGATAATATTAACCAAAAGGAACAGAATAGAGTACTTTACTTGATCTAGAGCTCTCCTCTAAAATGGAAGTTGATACCTTATTTCTTAGTCTAATCTGTAAGTACAAATAACCGGAGCGGTACGCTTTGGAATAGTAAACTAAATACTCTCTGAAAGCTTCTTAAACCCACCGCGGGGTAAAAACTAAAATTTCCTTTTTGTGCCCCTAGGGACAGGGTTCCGTTAGAAATACAGGCTTAGGGGATAGGCATTTTTCTTGATATGTAGACTTAGAGTCATTGTAAGGATCCCCCGCTTATTGCACAGCATTTCCAACCAAAAAAATTACATATCTTTTTTTAACTATAGTAGGGAATTCTTTCACTTTATTTTAATACTACTTCGTAATACCCTGATTTTAGGTAGAAGTAAATAGATTAATACGAATAGAGCAGTGCGATATCTCTTAATGATGATGAAAAGACTACATAACTGCATATTAGAAGCCCTTATTGTATAGAGGAATTCCTCAGATTTGAAAGGAAAAGTACAAAGGATTTTTTTGAGTTAAAGCTACAATTCGAGAGTGTAAACTTATAACTTATATATAGTTAAGGATTCCTCTACAAGTTTTTCTTGACTGCAAAAGATAGCACAAAATCGAAGGACATGATTTCTACCTCTTATACAGAACCCGTTGTATGAAACTCTTTTAGAGTCTTATTATATATATATATCTCTCGGTAAAAAAGATTAACTATCAAAAAAAACTCTTTATTCTGACAAGCACTTTCCTTTATTGAAACATTTGCATTTTTGAATTAATGTAGAAAAGACAGAGGGTATCCCGACTACAGCTTTCTTCTCCTAGTAGTTTCCGCAACCTGGGGTTTACTATGAAGCCTTATCAAACCTACGCACTCAAACTAGGTATTGTCTTATAAAATTCTCGTATACTTCCCTTACTAAAAAGCATGTAGTATTGCTGGAGATCACTTATCCTTACAAAGAACGTAGAAAATATGAAAGATGTCCCTGGTTCAAGTCGACTGGGTTAAAGAAAGAAGGAGTAAGAATTTCTCCACCTCTTACAGACCAAAATGAGTTTTAAAGCGTTAGAATCTTGATATGTCCCTCTTTGTCCAGCTTCTTACGCAGTTTTTTTACTTAACCTATACTTATTAAAAGGAGCTTTGGGTTCTATAATTTTGATACAGTATAGTCTCTCTTGAGTACTTTTATAGGAGTATAGGAATGAAAGATTGAATATAAGTATCTATTTTATTTACTATGAAGTTGAAAGGGATTTACTTTCTCGTCTCCCAGCAAACACTAGAGGACATTTGTAGAATTCAAGTATTTGGAAGGAAACAACAAAAACATACACAAAGATATGCAAGAAATAAGCTGCTTTTCCTATGCAATTTATTTATTCTAAGAACTTAAAAGAATGAAGAGTCAATCTAATCTATAGTAAGAAAACTCTTGCCTTACGTTTTACAGGATTTCTTATTCTTAATTACCTATTTAGAACTTGAGTAAGACTTTATCTCTTAAGGGAAGCGGTTAGACTATTCGCGACTCCATAAGTTAGTTCAGCCTTTCAAATACTTAGAATTAAAAGATTCGAAACTGTTCGTTACTTACATACCAATTAAGAGAGAATCAAAAGTGGTGTTGATTAATACAAGCCGGGGTTTCCTGAAGCTATATCAATATAGGAACGCTACTGAGAGAATTATACTATTTCAGTGACAAGGGTTTTTACCAGATTTGCGGATTCTATATATTTGCTGGGGATAAGAATAGATCTTAATTCCGTTAGACTACTCTCTTAACAACCATTCCATGAAAGCTTGCGTCGAACTACTTACCTGGGGCCTATGGCAGCTAGCAGGAAGTTAGATAATTAAAACCTAAATGTATAGGAGTCTTCCGGCAATTTTTTTGGAACCTTCGTTAATAAGTTGAAAGGGTATTGAGACTGTCTTCTTCGTACTGCAGGTTTAGTACCAAAAAAAGGAGATTTTGGCTATGGATATATAACTATGGCCGTACTTGAACCGTTGGATGACTAGCAAACTAACTAGTGCTCGACCAATCGGAAAAGAGAGCTATACACCCGGAAAGGGCAGTCTTATCAATGAAGTAAAGAAAAGTTAGGAAAAAGTCTTTGAAGCGTTGTAATCCTTGTTATATCAAGAGAAGGCCCAGATCAGATCAAGGGTAAGGATGTTTTCATATTTCTTTTTAGAGTTTCGATCTAATCATAGGGTCCGACTCTAAAAGAATAAGAACATCTGGTAATTAAAGACCGGTGCTACATAATATATGAGGCTCTGGGAGGGGAGCCGTTCAACTCTAAACAGGAAATCTTTCTCTTTTCAAGGGACTACATTCCAGTTAGTTTGAGATTTCAAGAGTAAGAGCCCCTTCTAATAGGGACTTACATTCCGTAGTAAACCCTAGTTTTATCAGATTGGTTGTCTATCCTGCTTGTAAAACAAATGTAATGTAAGTGCCTTAATTTACTATTTTAATAAACTTTTTGAGATCACAGGCATAGTATGATATAATTAACAAGTATCAGATATACAAAAGATTTTCCCTTTTCCCAAGTAAAAAACCTGTAACTTATAAAATTTGAAATAAATGCCCTAAACTACTAACCCCAATAAACCCCACCCGGATTTGTTCTATTAACCCCCTGCTTTCTATTTGTTCTAGTGCCGTGCCCTAAGAAATTTTCTCGTGTTTTGAATTATCTCTAAAAGGGAGGAGTTCCTTTGTTTTTTATAACTTTGGTTTTTTCCTAGATGTCAGAGCCAGTCGATATTCTTTTAATGATTAGTGATAAACAGATAGAATTTAATGAGGGACTTTAATTGCTTAATTTCCTGATTTGCCCTTGTTAAGATTTGGTTCATTAGGTAAGTTAGTCTTATATTCCTACACTGAAAAGTGAGGCATTACTTTATACTTTGTATATGCTTGCTCATATTATATTCCGCTTTTAGTGTAATGTAGGATCTCTAATTCTGGATAAAACCATTCTATAACACAGGTATTATCAAATATAAAGTAATATTTGGAGAGTTCTGTTTATTAAATGAGGATTTATTTGCAAACCGTTAATTAAATCTGAAAGGGTCTTTAAAAAGATCCTCTACAGCGTGTCTTTTTAGTTCACACAATATCCAGCCCGGAGGTTATTAAAAATTACTCGATGACCGGGTTGTAAAATTGAGTGTTTTAGAATCCTTTACAGAGTCGAATACTAAAGAATACAGAATACTCCAAAACCGGGGGTTAAATTAGTAGTATCAGGATTAGCAATTCAGACCGTGCATATTCTCATAAATTATAGGTCTAATAAATATAAAAGAGGATTGTCCTATAATACTAAAAAGGGAATCTCTACATCCAGGATTCTAGCGGAGCTTATATACTATAAAACTTAGGAGCAATAAAGAGATTCAGACTGGCATACCCCTCCCTTCGAACTGGTGGTACAGGTTGAGAGTAAATTTAAAAGCGAGTCTTTTTAGGGCCTAAAGTCAAGGTTTATTTATCAGGTATGTGTTTCATTATCAGTACTACTTCTACTAATTTCGGGGGTTTTGCTTGGTAAAGAAGCTCTCTTTTCGGAGACTGATTATAAGACGTGTTTTATCTTATGTACTTTATAACACGAGGACTATCCCAGGAGCTCCTCCCTTGAAACAGGAAAAAACGGAATAAGATTTTATTGCGGAATTCCTGAATAAGGCGGGTAACTAGAAAGAAGGGTGTTTATGTGAAACTATGCCTTTTATAATCCCATACCTTTGTAGTTTACCAAGTATATCTCCTATATTTAAATAAATGCAGTCTCTTACTCTTGGTACAATAGAGCACCAAAAACTACTTTTCCTTGGTTTACGAAACGCAGCTCGATTTTCCTTAAATTTGTTTTGGTTGCTTTGTTTTCCTTAAGTAGCTTAATTAAGAATAGTACAATAGATAAAGAGTAGTGCGCTTTCCTTATGTTTGGAGAAGTTAATCGTTTAGGGGTAAATATGATTTGAAGTTCTATTTGTACCGATCTTAGCCTTATTAAAATTTCTCCTGCCTGTTATGAGTCTCTTTTGGACAGCCCCTCTCTATAGAATAAGGTACATGAGTAATCCCTTTTAAGTACTTGGCTAACACAATATTTAGAGAATGCTGGGTATATTTAAGTATAAAGACTCTGTTTGTATTTTTGATTATAGTAAATTTTTTAGAGAGTCTAAAACACGGAGTATTCTTTTTCTGGGTCAACCCACAATGGAGTAATCGCTTGTAATCTCTAATTAAACCTGTTTGTATACCATACCATACTTTTAGTGACTTTTGCTAGGACAGAATTCTTTTCTTAAGTGACATCTAATTAGCAAGGCCTATATGTCAAAACCTTGAACTTACGTGAAGCGTCTAACTGGTTCGCTAGTCCCGAACAAAGACTATGGAAAAGCGGGCAAGACCCTTGTGTAATACGCTGGGGAAACCACCGAGCTTCCTTCAAGGAATTAGCCGACATTCGAACCACTGATTCAAACCTATTTATCGAGTCCCACGACTTATATATCTTCTTTTCCCGAAACCTCCCCACCAAATGCCTCCTGAAATTGAGGTATCCGCAAGTTTACTGATAACTTTTGACTGAGTGAAGATAGATGACGCACGTAAGGTGAAAGGTTCCTATTTTCCTACTCCTACTAATTATAGAATTACTAGGGCAATAATTATTTTATTACTCTTAACCACAGAAGCTAATGGTAGCCTATGAGATGGAACTCTTTTGGAGTCTTTTTACAGGTGTTGAGAAAAGAGGCTCATGTATAAAAAGTGTAATGGCAACTTATATGGATAAGTAACAAAGTCAATAATTTTCTTTCTTGCAAACGTTGAAGCCCTTAAACCCTTTGGATTACAAAAAAGGGGTCTTGTGTAACAATTAAGGCTCTTCAGATATATAGAATTGTATTCGTTTTCAAGACTGCGCGGTCATATGAATCTCTTCAATTACGCATAAATTTCTCTTTTTAATGATTCTGTATATACGAAAAAATAGAAGCGGCTCTAACAACTATTCATTCTTTATTTTATTCCCCATAGATTTCATACCTTAGTTATGGTGTGTTAAAATCTACTTTACTTATTTGCCTATAGAATAGCTGAGAATACCCCTTTCGATCAACCCTGAATTCCATAATGTGCGAAAAAAAAGCGAAAATTTCTTAGATATAATTTAGAGTTCGTACCCTTTTGGATGTCAAGTTGTGTTTATCTTATTTCCCAATTCAAGGGCACTTGAACCTACGACCAGCACAGCTTAACTTTAATGCTCTAACCTGCAATAAAGGATACTAGATTATCCCTGCCTTGTACTTACTAGTAACTATAGGAACTTAAGGTACGTTCTATCTAAGGAGAATCTAAAACTCTTTACTACTTTAGTTCTAACACAGCAGCTCAATATAAGGGTAACTAAAATAAGGGCAGAGTTTATTCTAGGGTTTAGTATAATTTCATTTTGGAAAGAACCCAGCTACCAAAAAGCTTTTATAGGGCATCCTGTAATCTTAAAAACTATAGATAAACCCTAATTTCTTACAGGAGCTAATACTTTCGGGACAACAGGGTGCTCTTACCGTTGGATACTGCAGGACCTTAACCAAAGTTGCAATCATAACACGGGGATACATTACCCCGAGTTTCCTTGGTATTACCTAGTGCATCTTGTTACTTCTAAATTTTACTTAAGCTATAACTACCAGACTCACCGGTTTTTTATTCTAACTACTGAATCCTAGCTTAACTCCAGTTCTAGCAGGGTATCCACATGAGTCTCTTAAGGAACTCGAACTCTCTTTGTAAGGAGACTCCATCTTTATGATATTTCAAATTAGCAAATTTGCCATTTCATAAAGAATCGGAAGCTAATTAGTCGACAAAAGCCTTATTCATTACTTAAACAAGAACCCTTTCTTTTTTCAATTATCCATAATTTTTACCAGTTTCAATCACAGCATATTATTGAACGAGCTTATAAACAAATTAGCTGTACCCAAGTTATTAAGGATGGTTATAAGTGGGATTTATTACCTTATTTGCGCCTTCCCGATTCACTTTTCTTGCTTTTATAGAGAAAAATTCTATCACAATCTAGACTGGGGATCCCTTAGTATTATCGCTTGCATAGTCTAGCCAGCACTTCGCCAATCAATAAGAATTTTGTCCTATATTATAAGGTAAATGCAGTATGTTACCGAACCTAAAAAAGAATACGACGTAGATTTCCTCTGTAAATTTATAATTTATTCTCAAAGCTCTTCAGGGATACTTCAGCCCTTTATTTTCTCCGAGGGGAAGTTGTATAGAAATAACGTGCTATAAAGAGGACCCTACTTAACCAACCTTTCTGGCTTTAGGGACCGGGCTTTACTATTCAACACTAAAAACGAAAACATTCCACAATCCCTATCCTTATATTAACCTTTTATCGAATAATTTACCACATTTGCTTTAATCTTTACAGTATTTCCGAGACACTCTATACTTTTTATACTTTATTCCAATTACTGCAAAAGCTTTAGAGTTCTAAATTAACAAAAAAACAAGCACATTGAAGTGTCTCTCAGGGACTTGATGAATACTGACAAATTCCACACCAAAAGCAACTTTTCCTATTTATACCCTATACTTTTATATATGAACAAGGAATACCTCTCAGGATACTAGGACCTTTTTTCAGATAGGTATTAATGAAAATCATTTAGATAGAGATTTTTGAATCAAACTGAACTTTGCCGTACTCTTGAAATAGAAGAATTGGAATGGAAGCAATATAGGCTGTTGAGACGCAGCCCCTTATTTAACCTTAAATCCCCAGGGTCAAATCGTTATCCAGTGAGGCGAAAGGCTTGTCTCAAATACGTATTCATGAGGTAAACGGGAGAGTTTTTTCATAATCATGTAAGTAAAGCAAGCGAAAAAGGGTCCCCTTGCTGATAAAAGCTAACATAAAAGTACTTCTTAATATCACCTGCAGAACAACCAAACTGCGAACCTAATGCCGTAGGTTCAATTCGAGTACTACTAGGTTAAATAAAAGAAAAACTCTAATTATAAATTCTAAAGCCTTTGTAAACTAAGAGTAACCCTAATTGTTTTACTACCCTAGGTCTCCCCAGAAGTATACTAAAGAAGTATGTAAAAGAAGAGAGTCTTTATAAAGTATAAAGGAAGCCCAAAAGGAAGTTCCCGTTTGCTTTAATAAAAATAAAGAAAAGGGACCCCTTTCGAGAGTGTTTTCCAGTAATATTATTAGAATTAGAGAATTTCTTGTATACATATTTATATAAATTCAATGCCTACCAGCCTAAAAAGTTGACTCTTTTTCCTTAGTAAAAGTCAAATAGAGGATTTTTTTTTGTAAATAGGAATATTGCTTCCTAAGGATGTATTGACTCTAGCTTTAGTAGGACTTTCCCCTAATTATACAGAAACTTGGTTTTCATTTAATAAGGTATAGCTTGCCTAATTTTAGCGAAAGCGTATTCTTACTTATGTTATACGAGTAAGTTGCCCTTAAGAGTTCTTATTTCAGGATTTTCTCCGTATCCCATATATGAGAACCTAATCCCCATTTATTGCTATACACTACATAAGTAGGGGATATTAGTTACGTACGAACTTATTTAACAAATGTAGGTCTATACTATTTACAAGTTTAAAGAAAACTCTGACTATTAAGCTAGAACATTCAAGGGGTTTTACCTACACTGATTTTTATTTTAGCTTACAAATAACTAAAAGACTTATATTAACAACTCTAGGAACCGGTCTATAAAGTTTTTCTCAAATAGATAAGAAAATCCCTATATTTAAAAAGAAGTTCTCCTATTTTATTTAGTACATTAGCAAGGAACCGCACTTTAAAGCAAAGCATTAAGGAACTGGGTTTTAAAGGACTTAGTTACAACAAATTAGTTTAGCTAGAGAAACTGGAATACCCCTAAATTGGCTGGACTAGGAATGCCTACTATAGTTCTCAAACCATCTCTAAAGTGATATCTCATAATATATAGAGAGTCTACTTTGTTATCTTATAAAACGAGTACTGCATCCAAAAGACGCTCCTGCTATAAGCTATGCTTTACAAGTTACCCTGTTCGTGTAATGTTGACTGGGATTTAACTCGATTTACGAATGAATTCCTATTTAATAGCTTTCCATGACTTATTAATAAAGTGTACAAGTGAACACCCATTCAGTTTAGTCAATACAAGAAAAATTAGAAAGATTCTATTTTAAATACCCAGCTCTTTAAGAAATTATGCCCACAAACAATTTACTGATTAATAAGCTAGGGAGCCTTCTAATTAGTTGAAATTAAGTAATACGGCGCCCGATTTATATTGATCCTTCTTGTAATATCTTATTCTGATCTACCAAGAGTTTTTCTAGATTTGTTTACAATTATCATACTAATCGTACCGGGGAATATAGGGAAACAAGGTCGCTATTGGTACAAAACAGTCCTCACTTACATACTCTTGCTTACTTGTGGGCCACCCTAATTAATTCCCAATTATTATAAGAGTAAATTTCAAACTATCTATAGGAAAGTTCTATCAAGAGTAGTGCCAGATCTCAAGAGTATTTTATTACCTTTATTTTTTATTATAGAAATGCGGAATAACTAATTCGCCTTAATGTCTTTTTACACAATATCGTTTAATAGAAAAAAGCACTTTGTAGGGTGCCCATAGCACAGTAGATACAAAGGCCAAACTCTTTTGTTTCTTATATCTCAGGATTTAGGTGTAAATTCAATTCGATTGGAAGTATAGTGAGGATCCTTCTGTAGGAAAGTATACATAACAGGCGCAGACAAATACGTATTTAAAATGATAAATGTCATACAGGTTTTAAAAATATCGGCTAAGCTTCCTTAAGAGCGGGATAGAAGTAGATTTATAAGTAGGGTTTTTCTTTTTGGTTGGCTTACCGGATCCTATCCTAGGTAAAAGCATTCATTATTCGTTTTCTATCTTAGTAGAAGAATTTTTAGCTTTCTTAGCTTACGAACAACCAGGGGAAGACAAAGCTAGACTCGGTAGGTGCGCATATACATACAGAGACGCTCGTATTCCGTTGCTTTGTAGCTCGATAGGTGTACAGTCTTAGGTTTAGGCAGTAGGCATAAGAAACCGGTATTACAAAAGAGTGCCTTCTTCAAGAACTAAGGCAAGTGTAGCTTGGAGCCGAAGAAATTGAGTAGGAGTGTGTAACTTGCTAGACGATTGAGAGCTTCTAAACAAAGGAATGGGAGTGTTTGATATCAAGTATAGAATATCTTTGTGCTCTCTCACTCCCGTAATTTTTTTTTAATCTAGAATACGATCAGTCTGCTTTTAGAGAGACAGTAGAAAGAATGAAATAGGTTTTTGACAAGATAAAGAATTGAGTTGAAAGTCACTCTTTCTTAGGATTTCCTGAGTCAAAGATTTTAGAATGAGAAGGTAATGTCCTTATAGGATTTGCTTCTTTTGAGCTTTCCTTTTCGGATATATCGACTTCAGTTCTACTAAACAAGGCAGGGAATATAGCTAAGACAGTTATAGGTACAGGACAGGTCTTGGTATTAAGAGAAAAAGAGTAAGATCCAGTCCAGAGTTTTAATAGGAAAGGTCGAGTTCTTAGGATACTGACAGAGGGCGTGGGTAAAGAGATTATGAGGAGTCACAAAGAAGTAGGGTTAATAAAGAGATTCTTCCCTCGTTAGCTACTAGATCTATAAAGTAATACAGGATAAGCTAGGGAATTCTGCTTTTATACCCTTCCTTACACTTCTCAAGAGACCTATAAATAAGAATTCATCCGTTAATGAATAGGAAACAATCTAAGTAGTAAAAGGTAGTAAAAGGTAAGGGGTGCCATAGTTCCATTGGCTCTTTCTATTCCTTAAATTCCCAGTGATAGAAAGCTTGACTCCAGGGTTCAACCTAAAAAATGAAGTTTAACTTGATGAAGCGAGTCCTTGTAAAACTGAATACTTCTGAGCGAGATTCCCCTTTTGTTAGCTTCTGCGTGTAAACGGGTTCTAGGAAAGATTCCGGTGTCTTATCTTGACAACTCCCATAAAAGATTGCAAGTGGTATAAGGATTTATTTGTATTTAAGCGATTCGGATTACTTCAAACCTGCGCCTTTATGTCTAGAGTTACTTACCCCCCTAGATATTCCTTTCTTCTCTTGGTTTTTGCCTTAAAACTAAGGTCTAGCTGCTTTTACTCGAATTGAACCTTATGAAATAAACTGTGTTTTAGTCTTATAAATGCCCTCACTTCGGCTTCTCTAACTACAATGGTGTAATTCTGGTATGCTAAAACCCGACGAAAAGAATTGGTTTCTAGCAACTTTGCATTTGCTTACATTTACTGGTGAATACGAAGATAAGTTATAAGAAAGCCGAGGTTAGCTCTCTATCTTAGAAATCAAAGTAGTACGGCTTGCACCCCTGGGATTGCCTCTCAATTATATACTCTTATTTGGTTGTTTAGGTAAATGTCTGGTTTAATGGGTAACACTGTCAAATGGAAAAATATAAGGAGAGATTCCCTAGGTTCTAAATTCCTTAACTTTCAATCTATCATTCAAAACTATAAGGGTCAAGAATTACCCAACAAAAAGGTTTTAGATACAAACGATATCCTTGCAGGCGGGCTCAAGAACTGAGGATTATTTATAGCTCTGAACAAAGGTCAGAGGAATATTTATGTTGGCTGAACGAAGTCAATAGTTGGGCTTATCTTGGCCAAATAAAAAATGAGAAGGAGTTTTTAGTTTGGATCTAACCAAAGTGAAGAGTAAGGAAACTTTGGAATAAAGGCAGGATACAGATGCAGAGTGCGGGTTTACCTAAAAAAATAGGTATTACAGAGACAGCTGCAGAGATTATCAAGACAGCTAAGATGTTAGGTTAGTAGCCATATGAAATAAGGTATTATGAAGTTGGTGTGGGTGTAATGTAAGTAGATATATTCAATATACTATACAGCATTTCCTTCCCTCCCTGTATCACTGCAGTTAGGTAGAATATGTACCTTTTCTACTATAAAGGGTTACTCATCTCTGTAGTAATAACTCCAAGGAATAAAAGATTATTATCCTTAACTTAATAAGAATAGGAACTCCTATAATCTAGAATACAATACTAGTCAAAACTCTAGACGGGTTATTTTAGATACAATTTAATTAAGTACAGTAAGAGTAGGGGCAACGAGAGGGCTCCCTCTTATCCTAAGAAAGGGGGGCTTCATACGACTAACAACAAAGCTACAAGGAGAGTTAAAAATAAGAAAAATAAGAAGAATAAGAGTTCTAAGAAGTACAGCACAATTCAATTCCAACCTTAGTGACACAGGTTTAAGTCCTCTTACACTTTGTTTGAAAAGTACTGATTTCATAGTTAGTAATTGACAGTCTAGGAAGCTGAAGCAACCCCAAAAGTGTGTCTTTCTAGTTTGCAATTGTAGTCCTTATATTCTCAGGAAAAATAGAAGATAGGAATTATTCACTGAAATCACTAATATTTAGATACTGATAGAGAAAGGTAGAGGTCTTACAACAGGTATGAAGGTTAAGAAAGAAGGGCAGCTATTAAGAGAGAGGGTACAGATATGCTGGTTAAGAATCAGTTTTATGGGATTAGAAATTTATGTCTTATTGCAGCTTTAAGAGTCCTAACCTAACTTTTTTGTCTTAATAGATAGTGTTTAGTAGGGACTTTCTTAAACTAAAACAGTGCTGAAGGAAGATGGGTATCTACAAGCAAAGATGTTAAGGAGGAAAGGAGCGGGTATGTAGAGAATCGAGTTCCCAGTTCGTAAAGTACTTAGGGATTTCCTAACAAGCTAGTAACAGAATCCTTTTTAGGAAGAGGTAAAGAACTAAGCTGCTCTCGTGTTCCTTTGGTTCTAGATTTCCATTTCCAGTTTAGGATTTTAGGGAATAAGAGAATTGAAGCTTTAGTAACGAGTTTTAAGTTAAGTAAGAATCTGACTCTAAAGACTAAGTGTAGGTATCATGAAAAAAGAAGGGTATAGCTGTTAAGAAAGGTAAGAGTATAGGTACAGGCAAATGCAGTTTGCTTAGGCAAGATTGATCTTGTAAAGTGGTTAGAAAAAGGCTGCTTTCTTATTTGCTTAGGGTCCGGGTAGAGTTATTTTAAGGGCCTGAGAAGGAGTGAGCTTGCTTGTGAGGTAAGGTCTAAGTACTCCTTTGTAATTACCTATATAAAGACTAGATTTAGCTTGTATAATTCTCCGATATAGTAAAGTTATAGTAAGTATTGACAGTTTATGGAGTATTCTAGAGTGGTAAAGCACCGCTTAGTTTTAGTGTCATTCAAAGGTTCAAGCCTAGTCATTAGTTTCAATCTGTTCATTCGTGCTATTCAGAGTTCGGGTAAGGGCAATTTAGTAAGGATTAGTGTAAGGAGCGGTTTCATATTCATATAAGAGTACAAAAGGTTTTTTCATAAAAGCGATAGTAGATAATTTTAGAAACTGCGAAGTTTTTGAAACGTTTAGATATTTATACTTGAGTTACATCATACCGGAAGAGACTCCTTTCAAGATTCCAATACGCCTAGGATTATATAATAATTCATAACCAAAGGAGCTGCGAGACTCACTTTCCCGTACGAGCTCTATTTCTTCCTATATCTAATTTATATTAGTTTTAAGTCTTACCTAGAAATTCCACCTTGACCCACCCCGGGCAAGTACAGGAGTGCAAAAGTTAAGGTTTATTAATGGGCATTTCCCTTATCTGTTAAGAGAATCCGCTAAGTGATCAAGACATAGAAGATTCCACTCCTGGTTAGCAGGGAGTTCGTGTCCAATTCCTTATTCCACAATTACTATTTTTGGAGGGCCTCTAGGAAGTTTATTGAAAAAAGATATAACAAAGAGCTAAGGAAGCAAGGAAAGGAGAAGCTCTTTAATTCCTTAGATTGCATGGAGCAGTGCTACCTAACCGGTCGCAGTTTACATTAGTAACAAGATTTTGAGTTTAGATCAGGCTAATCCTCAATAGGTTATGTAAGATGTTTAGTCCTCTCGCGCTAGTGAAAGAGATAACGAGAGCTCAAATAAATATAAACATGAAAACATATAATGCACTCCTTGTAATATTCTGTTTGTATTATTTAAGTTTCATAAACTTCGGCGTTAGTTTTCTCTCTTAAAAAGAAATAAGAGTGCTTTCGGTAAAAGTTTACAGGGGTATATGTAGAACACCAAAAAATGGGAAAAGTGTCTGAAATATCTTAGGATTTCTACTAAGGAGACCAAACCCTTCTTACCGTACTGTTTTTGAACAAATTACTTGAAACTTTAGCAAACGCATCCTTTTGTTATCTCCCTACAATTATGGAAAATCTTTTTTATGAAGAACTCGCCTCACTCAAGAAGTCAAATTATGTAAGAGTATAACTATACTAGGAGATATTCATTTATAAGATTAAACCTAAAAACTAAAAAAGAAGGGTATTTAGATATATATATTTAGGTATCGATAAGATATTAAGGCCAAAAAGTACTAAATCTCCGTATGTTTGCAGGGTCTCCTCTTCGATATATAGTTTCGGAAAAAAATAAAGCTTCAAGAGCTAGCCTTTTCAATTCAATACTCTTGGTTGAGCTTGTCGAGATACGGGGATTCACTAAGATTTTAAAATTACATAAGCTTAAAAGGAGTTCTTAGGAAGCTTAAAGTATGTACATTATAAACATTTTTGTTAAGAGTATTCACTAATTAACATTAGAACATGAGCTCTCTAATTTAGTAGAGCACTCTGGTTAAAGTAAAGGAATTTCCTTAATTACACACAGGAACTTAACCCCTTTTTAAAATAGGTTCGAAAAACTACATATGAAGTAGTATAAATCATGTGATTAAGTTAAGCGCAAAGGGGTTATACTTTTGCAAATACGAAGTCAAACTCATTTTATAAAAATATACATTGCAAGCTCTACCCCATGTTACTTGAATTCTTAGTATTTCCCTTCCCTTTTGCCGAGTTGTTTTGGGTAGGCACGTTAACACTTACTTACTATCAAGAGTGCTACAAAAGTACATTAGCAAAACAAGATTCTTATGTCACACTTTAATAAAAACTCTGGCTGCTTCTTAGACAAAAGCGTTTGCAAATAGATATATTTTGGATTTCCCTTTGTGGACACCTAATCTACTCCAAATATTTAAAACAGTGCCCCTTGGCTATCTGTGTAACACATAACTCATTTTAGCTTAACTCTCAGCTTACATACGATGAAGTAGGGGAGTCTATACTAAAAAGGAGCGCCTAAATGAAGGGCATATTTGTAAAAGGAGCGGGTCCTACGCCTACATAAGTCACTAAGTGCAACACGGTAAGTTTTTGATAACCATAGAGAATGGCTTGAGTACCCTATAGTATGCCTGAAAGATACTTGTTCTTTTATTATAACTAAATTAATCCAATTTAGCAAATATTATAAAGACTCAATCTAAAAAATTAAGGTTAAATTTCTCCTAATAATAAACGAATAACTAATCTTCACTTCGTGCTTAAGTCCCACCTTAGACTTTATAGCTATGGCTAGCTTTTAAATATTTACTTGAACGTTATCAGGTATATCCTGTCTTCTAGTTTTAGATTCCAAGCAAGAAACTTTGAACATATTTTTGGAAGTTATAATTCAGTTTTCTAGAGAGCCTGCTATATAATTATTGTATTGAAGCGAAAATCACTCGCCTTACGAATATAAAGTTCTAAATACCTGACTATTCTAGGTTTTTGGTGCGCGTGAAAGTTATATGAAAAAAAGCTTAGAAGACCCATTTAAACAACGGAGATTAGGTCTACTATAGGTAGGTACTTTTTCCTCACACAAATTTACTTAATTAGTATTCTCCAAGTAGGAATTAAACTAATATAAGGACCTTCTTACTAACTTCAGGAAGCTCTTTATAATCTATTAGGGATCCTCCGGAAGAACAATCTCTATTTGTGTACCTTTTCAAATTAGTCCCAGCATTTTTTTACATTTTGTGTTGATTTGAAGGCCCAATACCTCTAACAGAGAATTCTGGACCAGAGCGTTTCATCTTAATATAGGAGGATACCTCCAAGACGGTTTCTTTGCTTTAAAAGTTTTATAGAACAAATTAAGCGTTTATTATACAAGAGTCTTTTCGTAGGATGCTTCTTCGGACTAAAAAAGCTAGGATACCTGGTAGCTCTAGATACTTGTACCCGTTTCATACCATTTCCTAAGATTTAAGGAGTGTCTCACCAGGTCATAAGGCTCCGCACAGTACTAGGGAGAACTGTAAAATTACTCAAGTCACGGGTAGCTAATCTTGAAAAGTGGATCCATTCCTAAGAAAAGAGATGAACTCCACTTTTTAGTAATTCGCCGGTATGGATAAGGTTCAGTTAGTAAAAATACATTACGGAATTGGTATAGGGCCCTCTGGATAAAAACCTCAATATACCAGAGAAACCCCTAAGCAAGCTACAATATTAGACCTCATTTAGTAATTATATGCAAAAAGGGAAAAGGGAAACCCCTAGTAAGTGGGAAGAAGTTAATCATCTAAGGATATTGATTTGCACAAGAGTCATAGAATTGGAGCATTAAGTAATAACTTGCCGTGGACCTTTGTCTAGTACAAGGTAACTAAAATGCTTCTTTGTTTACAAGGATGCCCGGGGTTCCATATTCTTGTCGTAGGTAAGCCCCAATGTTTTTAAACTAGTATTGGGAGCCTTGAGTTTTAGAATTGAATCTCTCCTTTATTTGGGGTTTCATAAAGTAAAAAACATAACTAACTGACTAGTAGAAGGATATACTTGTATACTAGACTTCTAGATCTTAGCTTAACAATTTGAGTTATATATTCTTCCCGTGCTCATTTGTTATCTTACGGGCAGCCACTAGAGGGGGCTCCGCATACTTTACTTTTTTAGGATATTTTTTTAAACAGGATCCTGTCAAGATATAGGTTTTGGTAAGGTGGGGTACCTTGAAAATCTTCAAGAATAATAATTCTGCTTTGAGGTGATGAAATCGGGATATAATAAAATAGGTATACGAGGGTGTTACTTATAAAGTTGTAACAGGCCCTGGTCGAGTAAATTATCAGAGCTACGTTTACTACGCCTTTATGAGGATACATTTAGAGCTACTTTCTTTACAAAAGTATTCATTCTTTGCTTTCTATTCAATGACACCTTTTAACTTTATCCTTTGTTTATTCGCGAAACTATGTACTAGGCTCCCTTTTTTCTTTCAACCAAAATAATATATCGCTCTCTTAACTAAAGGTATTAAATTCCTTTACTTAAGAAGGAGGATACCCAGTCCACACCCTTGTAGAGAATTAGGAAAAACCTCATCTACTTATACTACTTAACATATGCCTTATAAACTTGCATACAAAAGATAATAGAGAGCGCAAAGCATAATAGGGAATAACTGGATATAACCTCTCATATATGACTGCTCTTGTCTTGTTTATACTCTAAAAAACCTATTTACCATGAGCCAGTAAAGTAATAGGAATTTGAGGAATAATTATATATTTCATACGCCAAGTTAAGTATTAAAAAAATCGTACACAGAGCTGTATTAAAACATGTTAAACGTATTGGAAAAGGCCATATGTTTTATATTTTAAAGAGACCAGGTCCCGGTACTTTTATAGAAAGATTTTTAATTCATAGTACTTCACCTTTATCTTAGTTATTAGGCTATTAGAAACCCAACTCCGTATATGAATCCCCGAAGACTTAAAATAAAAAGGGAGTATTATTGCCCAGACTAGAAACCCATTTACTTTAAATTTACTGAAATTCAACAAACTAATCGTCTTATTATTAAGAAAAAGCTAGAAAACTAGGACCTCTAATCCCACTTCCTTAACTTTGCTTATTAAAAGCTTGCCTTAGCTCTACCTGTCTTACTCTTGAGATCTATATAAAACCCCTCTTACTTTCTAGATAGCCCTGGTTACTCTGTAGATTTTCTATAAACTTAACTAAATCACTATTAGTACTCCAGGATAGAATACTTAATATATACATTGTAGCCTATAATAAGAGATATCGGGGATATATAAACTATTCCACATGAAAGGGGATCTAAAATATAAGTAACCCCTCTATTGTATTCTTAAACAAGAACAAAGTTCAGTATTAAAAATTCTAGGTATGCTGCTAATGTCTCAAATATGATAAATATATTCGATTAAGTAAATAAAGCTTTATGTACCTTTATTTATATAAAATAGAAAAGGGCTTCTTAACGAGCTACTGAACTACAAGAATTCCTTAAAAAAAACTGGTAACCAATTAAATATTTTTTAATGATAACAAGGTTTCCTACCCTAGCTCAAGCACTACACACTGTAAGCTTAGTTCTCTATTTATTAGTTTTTATCGCTTACAATTTTTTATTCTATAAATTTTACTCGCTGCTTGTCTATGTATTTACTAGATTCTCAATGGAGTTCCCAAGTTTACCATTTTATCTCGTATACTCATGCGTGAGATCTTGATAAAAGAATATGTTTTTATTAAAAACAAAACAAATGAAACAAAAAAGGAATTCACCTTGATTAACAAATGGTATTTACTCTCTACTACTGATGGGGTTATTCGCATATTAGTTATTAGTAAACTAAGCAGTTCTTTTCTTTGGAGTATTTGGAATTGGCAGAGCATTTGAATATGAACCCGACAAGCAAAGGTTCAAAGCGGGTTGAATACAGGTAGTACAAATAAGAGGCAAGTTTATCTTGTCTGAATTGGTTGAATTCCTTTTTTTATAAAGTAATAAAAAAGAAGTAAGAGGCTTGATAACCAGAAAAGGCTTTTCTAAATATCGGAACCTCATTAAAAAATTTAAGTAAACTTTTGAAAAGATAACAGGATTGAGTCGTTAAATCCTTTTCGGGTCTCCCTTAGTTAGCTACTTTTATTAATATTAATACGAAAGAAAAGCTTAGATTTAGAACAATTTATTCTATATAGGATATTTTCATTGTGTATACTCTAAGGGTATTCCCCATTACTGTTATCCTCTAGTAAAATGGAAACTCAAGAGTAAACAGGGAGTTACAAAAAGGGCAATCTTATTTAAAATATGTGATATATTAACTTCGCGGATATCTCCTTTTTAAGGGTAAGACATGACAATCCTAGGAAACCCTTATCAGCGCTATGGTATATCCCGATTCGAACCATCGCTATCAATTACAAACCAAAAAAGGAGTAATGCTCCTGAATAAAGCTAGAATTGTCTAAAAATTTCGTACTACTCCTTCTACTATAGCAATATACAAGCATTCTTTTAAATATATGGATGTAATGCCCGGATTCTAGGGAATATTAAATCCTTTTCTAGCTAAAAGTGTCTGCTTCGCTTTATCTCCTATGAACCCTGCGCAAATCTTTCTTATAATAACCTTAATCCTGCAAAACCTTTTTGAGTTAACAGTATATTTACACATGTATGGCTCTTCGAATTCTTTATCGCTTTTAGATTTGAGTATCCCTACCCACTTGTTCCCGACTTCAATTACAATGATACCTTAACTCTGTTCTAAAGTGTAACTTGGTTTTAACCGAACTTCAACTGAAAGTAAGAAGCTGCTCGACTTTACTCAAAAGTTTTACCGTTTTCAAACTTTACAAATGTACGGGATTTCAGTTCCATTGATCAAAATCTTATTCAAAGTACTCTAATTACTACATGAATATGGATTAACTATGAGATATCTAAAAGTTTTTCTTAGTCGGCTTTTCCTAAGGGGTATCCCACAAGCGACTCCCAAAATCTATTTTCTATTCTTCATGGTAAATAAGAATTTCTAAGATACCCGCCTATAATCCTATAATTCAGATTTATAACTCCATCAGTAAAAGTAAATGCTGTCAATAGTTGATATAACTCGGAGTTTTGGATAATGTTTTCGTAAAAGTACTCACTAAGCTCTTCAAAACAATTCGTTTGCAAGAGATACTTTCATTTTTTAAAGGCTCGACAGTTAATTAGTTAATTGATGTAATATTTATTTTAGTATACAAGCTACACGAGCCCCTGTATATCGGATTCTATAATATAGAGAACCTAAGCGACATTTATACTTACCGTCCTGTAAGTGCTGCTTGCTACTTATATATACTATTTTTAGTAGGAATGGTATTTACAAAGTTCTATGTCGAGTCCCTTTTAAACCTTGATATTTGTCTAATCTTTAAATTTCTTAAAGTAAAAGCTAAGCGCCTAAGCATTTTTTAGATATGCCAACCCAAGACTTTTTTTTGTTTTTGGGTTAAACACCGGATGCAGGTATTCCACTCCTACTGTGCACTAGCACCCGCTACTCTACATTCAGTGATTTTGTCGAGGACTCCTACTAATTAAAGCATAAATTAGAACCTATTTAGCTATTTAACCTAAAAAAATCGTACAGAGGTCCTAAATAGAAAATTATCATAGCAATTTCAATTGGGTGAATTTCTGGGACTTCCTACGTATATTTAAGCTTTTATTTTATACTCTAAAGAGTGCTTACTGGATAATCTATATCAAGTTTAGCAATATTATTTCAATGTTAAAATAGTAGGAAAAGAGAAATGCTAGCTAGAAAAGACCTACTTTCTCATTTATCAGTTAGACTAAAATTAGAGACTCGCTCTATAAAACTTATAAATTGACTTCTATCTTTAGCAAATTTGAGTTACTTTTTCTCATCCAATAATGTAGCTCGACTCATAATAATTTTCCTAGTAAGCCTGCTTAGAATAAAGGAAAAATACAATGTAAACAGGGGTTTTGTATACCTTTCTAGTAAATTAAGGAAAAGGTAAGCCTATAAAAACTAAGAGTCTATAGGAGATTCGTTTATAATAATAGGGGTCTTGTCATATATAAGTACTCACTATACTCCTGTAATTTTTGAATTGGATTTTTCTCTACTTACCGAGATTGATTTCCCACCCTTGAAAGCATAATAACTCCTTTTTTTTTTTTCAATTTTAGGAATTCATACAAAAGAGTTCGGCTTCTTAAAAGGAACAGCAATTGGAGAAATCCCGTGTCTTATTTATTATATATATAAATCACTTCTAGAATCCAACCTTACTTATAAATAGAGCTGTGTTAATACGATGCAGCACTCCTTTGAAGGTGCTGCACTTTGCCGGTGTGCAAAGATTCAAGTCGCAAACTCCCAATTAGAAAACTTTTTTTAAATGAAAAGGACTCGCATTTAGTAAATATAGGAAGCCCTGCCATTTACCTAAAAACCTGCAAAAATACAGAGGCACGTCATTAAGTACACCAGCCTAAAGTCATAGGTTCGAATCGGCCTGCTATAAGAGACATACCTCGCCTTTCATGAATTAGCTGTCTTGCTTTGTGAGTCATATTGTATTTTTCATAAAGTAAGCCTGATAAGAGACTAGCTGGTAATAGAATGAAATTGCTTCCCAAAGTTGATAGGCCTAAGGCAATTTCTTTACAAAACTCTATTAATTTACGAAAGTCATAATTACCTTAATTAATGAATAAATTACGTCGTGCCATAAATGATTGTATACGAAGGGGCTTCCTACGAGGCTGCTCCCGTAGTTTTCTATGAGACGGAATTAGTAGGGATCCTCGAAAGTGTTATTACTCAGGTTTACTAAAAATAACAAAAAAAAGGGGGGGGAAGGTAACACCCGCAGATTAGTAAGTTGTACAATTACTGCTTAGAAGCTTATCCAATCTAGGAGATTTCTAAGCTAGTACTTTAAATATGTCATACATAGACCTTGAGGAGAAAGGTAATTAGACCCAGTTGTCACAAATTAACCAAGATACAGGCTCGACTAGCTATTTTATAAATCCACAGAGTCGAAGAAGGAAACCCTGCTAAAAGCTTACCCCTTCGTAAATTGCAAATCTCTACGCTACCTTGTAAGTAACCCCTCTGTATATTTATGATTCATAATGTATAAAAAAGGAAACTAATAGTCTTACCTCTCTATGAATTTTTATATAATATTGTGCAGTTGTAATAAACTCGGGAACCCTTTATATATTCGAGCAGAGATAGAGCTTTTTTACTCAGGCAGCTTTTCACACGATATTTGTTGAAGTTACAAAGGTAATTTCACTTCGGCCAATCTTGTAATTAAAGATTTTTAGGCATTTAATCCGACCCCTTATTTTTTCAGCTACTCAAATTATCTTAGGAAGTGCTCGGAATTTCGAAACCGAGTTTTTTAAATTAGTTACCCCTTAGGCTTCCTTTTTATCTAGAACCTGAGAAAAGGCGGTAGAACAAATTTTAGATCTAGAAACAATTATAGGTTCGAGTTCTGTTCTGATAGGGGCTTCTCATTTAAAGATTCCATTTCTATAAAGTAAACTGGTAAGTACTAAAAGGAGGGTTTAACTATTATGAGTAGCGGCTCGACTAGTTAAGTTACAAGAATGCTTTTTGGGCTGCCAAAATCCCAATTGCTACATAAGATAAGAGTTCCCTTATATCTCTTCTTAGTCTTTTTTGAAATATACAGAGGTGTCTTTATATCTTTATAGAGCGGTGTCTTAATAGCTAGGACATAGTATGACTTTTCTAACATATTAAGGAAAGCTTTAGCTATTAAAGCATCTTAGTTTCTACCTAATTCATAGCGGGGACCCCTATAGTGAAATCTCCATCTGATGATATAGCTGAGCACCCTTTACTATTCAATTATTATTAGCAAGCTCTAAAATAAGTTGAATATGAATGCTCGTTTAGTTCTTTTACTGTATGTAAAAGAGGGGGTGTGGCCTATAATTACTGATCTATACTTTACTTTCGTCTAACAAATATAGAGGGAAGAGTTATGGGGCAGCTCAGCTAGCTTTGTATTATACAAATTGAGTCCTTTTTATATTATCGTACAAGTATTCTCTAGAAAAGGAATTCTGCTTCGGATATCCACAGTGTCTCAGATTTTTAATGAATTTCCTTATGAAAAGTTAGGACTTCGCGGAAAGCTCACTTGATATTATATTGATCTCTAACTCGTAAGATAAAATTACTTTTAACGGACCCTAATTATAAACATTACTTACTTTGTGAGATGTTGTAGACTTAATATATACATTGTATGCGTGAATACATACCCATATAGTAAACCAAAACGGATTTCTTACCAAGTTTAAAGAGATCCTTAGATGAATCTGCTTATCCCTCAATATCAGTATGAAGTTAACTACTCTTGAAATTTAAGGAACCTTAACTTTTCTTTACCAAAAAAGAGAAATAAACTCAAATCCGTTTAATTATGAAACAATAAACTGAACTATTATTAATTTTTTATTAGTAGGAATGCCTTGTTCAAAGTTCTACTGGTCACTACTCTTTAGATAAAAGGATTCCCTAGGATATTCTTTGTATTCGAGGGGTCTAAAACAACTTAATATTTCTATATATTCTACAGACACTCCAATCGAGGTTTACTCTTCTCTCTTTTTTGGTTAGTTTTAACTACTGAAATCCTTAGTATTTTTATTGCAGAATCTGGTGTTATGAATTAAAAAAGTAAAAAAGACTTAAAAACTTTTTTGTTACTACTATAAGTAAGGGGTACCTTAGGAATCCATTTAACAATTAGATCCACGAAAACCTCCTTTTTGTTTGATTACCATATACGTTATAACTTCCATTCCAAATAAACTACTTACTACTTTACTTGATAGGACTCCGTTTGACTATGTAAAATTAAAAACAGTGACCTCGTAAACTGTCACCCAAGACTCTTCTTAGCTGGGATTTTTTCGAGTAGATCAGTGATAACTTAAAACCGGGATAAAAGTGGATTACACTCTTGGAATATCGCACTCTAGGAATGTAAGAAGCCAATCTTTCTTAAGGTTTTTCTTAAACTAATATTTTAGAAATTGACAATTGACAGAATCTGGAATCCTTAACAAAACAGTAAGCCTTGCTCAAACGTCCTGCCCCTTTTACGGACTAACTAATTCTCTACCTTTTATACACTCTTTTTTTCATAAGAGGAGCCCAAACCTAATAGAGCTTACTGTATGTAGAGACTCTTGGAAAGGGTCCTTCTTACTATACTTAACTTAACCATAGCAAGCTTCCCTTTATGATATTTAGTACAGAAGTTCAGGCGACCCAGCTTTATGAGGGTTCCTTTTGGATATTCCAATTTGATAAGACACACAAAGAGTATGCATAGGCGTGTAAAAGAGTACTCTTACGTTTGAGTTGGACTTTGGGTTGAGGGAGCATCCTACATTTAATACAGAAAGCCCTATTTCTGATCGAGAGTAAACCAATCAAGGAAGTCTCTTCTTTTTGGAGTATATGCTATCTAAAATTCTGAAGCAGGATAGGGGTAATACTTAACTAAAAACTTGAAGAATAACAGCTATCAACAAGAGATCCTTTTGTCTTATTTGTTATGTGGATGCTATTCCGGATATATTTATCTAGGTAAGGTGTATATCTGCGCTCTCGATTCTTAAGACCTTAGTATTGTTATAATGAGATATTATAAGTTATTCTATAAGTCTCTAAATTTATGTCAAATAAAAGAATATAGACAAGATGGTAATATATATATTTTGAAAAGTCTTTGGAAGCTTAGTCAACACCCTTTTTTGTTTGAGAAAATAGAGAAAATATCTTAACTGGACTTGATATAAGGCTGAGCAGTTTCTGATAGGCTGTACAATGCTAATTAAAATTCGTAATAAAGGTTGTTGGAAAAAATAAGAAAAAGTCTTACTATTACTAAAGCTCCAGTAAAATTTGAAGGGTATTAGAATTGAAATTCTATTAGTATTTAGAAATCAAATCATAAGACTTAACAAAACATTATTAGAACACTTTTACTAATACAGACTTGGCCAAAACCCGACTCTAGTTAGTTACTTTTATTTATTAGGAAATTACTTTAGCTCTAAAACACCTACTTTTATAAAGATTTTACCGAATACTTGTTAGTGCTTTTACAAGGGACGTTTCTTAACTTTATGACTGGGTAAAGCAAAGATATGCTAAAAAAGGACAACATTGTCTGGTTATGATATTCGAAAATAGATAAGGAGTGACTTTAGGACTTACTTGGATTTGAACCTACGCCTTTTGATAAATTAAGGGCCGCGTTTTAACGCAGAATTATAAGTTTCAACTTGGGCTTGGGAGGGAGTTTATATCTATAAATTCTGTATTACACTTTGAAAAACCGGATCCTGGGCTCTATTGCTTGGATCCTTTTTTGGGGAGCTAGACTTAAACCTTCGCTTTTGACTGAAAGTAGTCTCAGTCGTACCCACCCTTTTTCACTTAGAGTCTGAAATCCGGAGTCCTAATAAGGGAATCCCCTTTTGTCCTAGCCAAACTGGAACTAGGTTTTACCGCGATTAAGTTAGTTAATTTCAAAGCATTATATACTAATATAATACAAGAAGGTTTCTTTTCACTACCGGGGCATACTTGGATATGCTGGGCTTTGAATGGGATTGAAATTCTCTTTAATTTTTATAGGAAAACAGGTTCTGGTACTTTCTAGAAGCCTAAACTATTCATATTAGAGAAAGTAATAGTTTCAGTTTATACAAGCAAGACGCCCCTTTAGGACTGTTCAGGCTCAACTGAAAAAGAGAAAGTATATTATTTCACAAACGCTAGCTGGTTCCAAAATAAGGACTGAAGTAAGTTTTAGTGATAAAAAATAGATTGATACCTGAGGTACCCAAAATTATAGGTGTAACCATAACAAGGAGAAGCTTTTACTAAAAAGAGATTTCTATTCGTGTTTATTTAGTCTAAATTACTCTTAGAATTCCAAACAGAATAGAGACTTTCCTCTGTATCCTATGAAAAGCGGAGGCCTCAAGCTTCTATATTAGTTTTGCAGGGCCATATATTGAGTATAAAAAGACTATAATCTAAAAAAAAAGGGTATACTAGGAGTTAACCGCGCATGTGAAAGACCTCTCTATCAAGCAATAAACGCCTCCTTTTTTAGATTTCCTTACTTAGTAAATATTCTAGTGCATAAGACACCCAGACCGTCCCTTAGAAAGGGAGCCTTTAGAGCTGGAGCATTCGCGAGTGACTTAAATCTTGCTCCAACCAAGCCATAAACTCGAGTTTTAGCCTATATCCGGAACTCCTACTAGCCCACCCAAAATCTTTCCTTATTTGTGGATCCGGTTAAACCTTCTAAACTGTGAAGTTCCCTTATTTGTTAATCAAAAGGATATTAGAGTACTGTTCTAGGAGACAGAAAGGAGTACACAAACTTTTTCTAGATAGTATAAAAGAACATGGGCAATACCTTCCTATTTACTAAAAAAAACTTGTAAAGTGACTTCTTAAAAAGGGTATCCGTTTACCTGGTATCATAGAGATCCTCGAAAGGAAGAGATATTATATAATTCTATTCCCAATTTTACAAGCAGTTAAAATAAAACTCGTTTGGGGAAAGGTAAACCCGCTTTTTAGAAGCATTCTCAAGATAATAAAATCTATATTAGAAAGTCAGAGAACCGACTCGAGATAGGGCCGTCTAAAAATCCCTTTAAGAGGAATTCCTCTGTTATATTATAAGAGTAACTAGGGTACTAGAGAAACCAGGATGATTCAAAATAATTCAGAGTCTCTCTCATACAAACCCGTTTAGTCAAGAGCCGCCTACTCTCGATGCCTTTCAAAAATAAAAATTACTTTTTGTGAAATCCTGTAATATTCATATGATAGTATAAATAGCTTAAAAATCGAGTAGTTACTGCTTGTGCTTAAGGGGCATAACACTTCGCAAATTAGTGCTTTCTAATTCTAAAGAGAAGACTTATCTTTCTAAAACTTGCATACAAATTTTACTTAACTGAATTTCCCTAGACAGCAGGGTTTTCTTTAATAAGCTTAAGAATATCATATAACTACCTAGTAAAGGGGTCCCTAATATACAACAAGGAACAAGGCCCTCACCAAAGCGCATTCTTCTTATGGGTGACAAAAGAGCCTATATTGCATTAGTAATTGTAAAAAACTCAACATATTCTAAGAAACTTGGGCTTGTCTCTACTTATCGGGAGAGGGAGTCCCTATGCTAACTGACGATTGAGTATAATCTTATCTGTTCTATAATTAATGAAACTGCGCTATACGTATATAGGATAAAACCGAACAACTATTCACTTATAATAGAAGGTTTGAAATAACTAAACCTTAAGCAGATGGGATTCTATTAGCGTATTCAGCAGTACTGGGTATAAGAGCAACTTGCGAATACTTTTGAAGACTTATATATAGGACCCTGCCTACTCTTTCTTGTATGAGGAATTGGAACAAGGTACTATTAAAGCTTTGTCGACTAGGAGCTCAATAAAATTCATCGGGTACCCTATTAAATTAATCTTAGTTTTTATTTCAGGAAAACAAACTCGCTTTAAAAGAACTTTAATAACAATGGGACTCTTTTTGCTTTTACAAGAGACTGGCTAGACTACTTGGAGTTACCTCTTAACGCTTCAGAAAGATGTCATACTAACTACAAAAGGATCCAGCCTATGCTTGGGACTAAAAATAGAATTTAACTCGGACCCTTCTTTTAAGGAAATCCTCCCTATAAAAGCTTACCAAAGATGCTCCTAAATCCTTGTTACCCCACCGAATTGTAGTACGTAATCGTCTCCGAAGATCTCGGTCAGCGCAGGCATATGCCAAACGTGAATACCCCCAGAAGCCACAGGCAAAACGCCCGGTAGAGAGACCCAATCTTGAGTGAA